>PVKU01008075.1:0-78219 GCA_004027475.1 Anoura caudifer | reverse complement strand
ATAAGGTCAAGTTAAAGGAGTTCATCATCACCAAGCCCTTATTATATGAAATGTTAAAGGGACTTATCTAAGAAAAAGAAGATAAAAAATACGAACAGTAAAAGAACAGCAAACTCACAGGTATTAACAACCAGACCTAAAACAAAAGCCAACTAAGCATACACCTAGAACAGGAACAGAAACACAGAAGTGGAGATCACATGGATGGTTAGCAATAGGGGAGTGGGAGGAGGAGAGAGGGGGACAAGGTGCATAGAACAAGTAGCACAGACAGTGGGTAGAAAGTAGACAGGGGGAGGGCAAGAATAGTGTGGGAAATGTAGAAGCTAAAGAACTTATGACACATGGACATGAACTAAAGGGGGGAATGTGGGTGGGAGGGGGTGTGAAGGGTGGAGGGGAATGAAGGAGGAAAATGGGACAACTGTAATAGCATAATCAATAAAATATAATTAAAAAATAAAAAATAAAGAAATGTAAATATTCCAGGCCCAATGGCTTCAATGGTGAATTCTATCAAATATTTAAGCGAGAAATTATGTCCATATTACAAAAACTCTTCCACAAAATTGAAAAAAAAAAGGAAACACAAAGACAGAGAAATAAAAATTATAAGCCAACTACTTTCATGAAAGTAAATGTAAAATTCTCAAAAAATTAACCAATCAAATTCAACAATACATAAAGAGAATCATCTGTTATGACCAAATCTGGTCTATTCTAGGAATAAAAGTTGGTTCAACTTTAGAAATCAACAGATGATATTCACTACATTGTAATGGCTTGAAAGAGAAAAAGAGACTCCCACAGAGGTGCATGAATGGCAGACACACAAAGGTCCACCGCAGCACTGTTTGTGACTGCCAAAACCCACAAACAACCCAGATTGCCAGTAGAGTCAAAAACTATGACGAACCTACGCATTATATGGAACAAAAAGTGTGCAATGAAACTGTGTTGACAAGTACCAGAGAACACCTAAATAGGTGGAAAGATATATGGTGAATAAATATTGGATAAGTAAGTATGGTATAAATGTCAGTTCCAACAGATATTTTTGTGGCAGTTGTCAAGTGACTTCAAAATTTGTAGGGAGTGTAAGGGGCCAAGATGGCCGAGACACTGCTGAAGAACACAGTGGGAAAATTTACTGTACCAGATAGCAAGACCTAGTATAATGCAAATGAAATTCAGACAGTGTGGTATTGACCTAAGGGGAGAAAAATTAGAACAGAACAGGGAGCTCAAAAGGGACACTTCACATATAGTTGCTGTCTGGCAGAAGTAGCATGCAGAGCAGAAAGGAAACTACATTCTTCTTAATAAATGCTACTTAAATATCCACATGGAAAAAAGACCACTGCTTCACAACACACACTGAAGTAATTCCAGGTGTATTAAAGACATAACTGGGAAAGACAAAGTTAGAAAGCTTTTAGAAGTTTAGAAGGTTAGAAAGTATTTTTATGATCTTGAGAGAGAGAGAAATATCTTAAACAAGATTCAAAAAGTGTTAGTCACAAAACAGGGAAAAGACATAAAAAGAGTAGAAAGAAAGCCATGATAAAAGAGATCATTCCAAAACATGTACACACACGCGCACACACACACACAGAATATATAAAGAACTCCTCTAAATCAATAAGAAAAAAGCTAAACAACTGCAGACAAAAGATGACTATAGACTCCTTGATATTTCTCTCATTGAGGGGTGGACTCTTCTTTGCTTGAATGTGGCTGGCCTTAGTGACTTGCTTGGCGAATGCAACATATCTGGAACATGCAGCTTCCACCTAGGGCTCTTGTAATGCTTGCTCTCAGGGGAAACCAGCTGCTATGTAAGAAATATGACTATGCTGAGATGCCATTCTGTGAGAAAGCCATTTTTCAGCTGATCCAGATCCCAGCCATTGACGGCCCAGCCCTGCTCAAATTGATGACTCATGAACAAAGTTAATGCTGCCACTTTAAGCCACTAAGTTTTGGGTTTTTTTTTTTTTTTTAAATGCAGCAATAAAGAACTGGAATAGCAACTCAATAGAAAAAAATGAACAAAAAATTTGAACCAGTACATCTCAAAAGAGAAAATCCATTAGTGGTGGGAGAAATGCATATTAAAACTAGACAGAAACCACTGCATACCCTTCAAACCATAGGCGTGTAAATTCATATAACCAATCTGAAACAGTGTGACATCATCGATTTAAGCTGAAGATGCATACGCCTTCTGGTCCAGCAAGTCCACTCTCCCCTAGAGAGACTCCCACACAGGTGCATGAATGGCAGACACACAAACATCCACTGCAGCACTGTTTGTGACTGCCAAAACCCACAAACAACCCCAGATTTCCATCTCAGTAGAATAAATAACATGTGATCTATTATTAGAATGAAATACTATGCAGTCATGAAAATGAACAAGGTACCACTATAGAACACATGATGCTCAGAAACATAATGTTGAACAAAAGGAGAGAAAAACAAAACAAAAAATACTATATGCCATAGGGTTCCTTTGAAACAACCCAGACAAAGACAAATACCGCATATCACTTATGTGTGCAATCTATATTTTAAAAAAAGTTAAGCCCTGGCTGGTGTGGCTCAGTGGATTGAGTGCCAGCCTGCGAACCAAAGGGTCACTGGTTCAATTCCCAGTCAGGGCACATGCCTGGGTTGTGGACCGGGTCCCCAGTACCCCTACTGGGGTACTCAAAAGGTAACCACACATTGATATTTCTCTCCCTCTCTTTCTTCCTCCTTCCCCACTCTAAAAATAAAATATTTAAAAACAAAAAAGTTAAAATCACAGAAACAGGAGTAGAAAACTGGTTGCAAGGAGATTGGGTGTAGAAAGAGATTGGTAAAAGGTACAAACTTTCAGTTATATGATGAATAAGATCTGAAAAATCTAAGGGGTCACATTGTAGCTATAGTTGATAACACCGTATTATATAACTGAAATTTGCTAAAAGAGTAGAGCTTAAATGTTCTCAACGACAACAAAAAAGAGGGTTACTGCAAGGTGATGGGTGTGCTAATTACCTTGCGAGGTCTTTTCACAATGCCTACGTATATCAAATCCTCAGTGTGTACTTTAAACATCTTACAATTTTATTTGTGAATTATACCTCAGTAAAGCTAGACAAAATTAAATTCTTATTTTTTAAATAATGGCCCTGGCCAGTGAGACTCAGTCAGTTGGGCATCTGCTGCAAATGGAAAGGTGCAGATACATGCAGGTTTGGGTTCGGTCCCTGGTCAGGGCGGGTGCAAAAGGCAAGATAGACGTTTCTCTCTCTCTCTCTCTCTCTCTCTCTCTCTCTCTCTCTCTCTCTCTCTCTCTCTCCCTTCCTTCCCCTCTCTATACAAACAAACAAGCAAAATAAACAAATAGCAGCCAAAAATGGTTTTGGAATGCATTTAAATGATAAAAACTATTTTTTTTAAATAGTATTGGTGAAGTCAGAATGTTGGTTACATCTAGGGCAGAAGAAGAGGAGTACGGGGAAGATTTTTCTTTAAGTTTTCATTTATTTATTTTTAGAGAGGGGGAAGCGAGGGAGAAAGAGAGGGAGAGAAACATCCACGTGAGAGAGAAGCCTGGATAGGTTGCCTCTCCCACGCCTCTAGCTGGGGACCTGGCGGGCAATACAGGCATGTGTACAGATCAGGAATCGCATCCGCAGCCTTCTGGTTTGCAGGCCGGAGCTCCAGCAGCTGAGCCACAATCAGCCAGGGCTCTGAAGATTTTTTAGGGTGTTAAAATATTTTCCGCTAAGGACTTACCATTATCTAACATACTATACTTTTAAAACTCATTTATTTTGTTTATCAGTCTCCCCACGCTAGACTGTAAGCAGCCAACAGCAGCTCTTTGTCGGTTTTATTCACTACGGTACACCCAGTATCTGGAAGAGTGCCTGGCACGTAGAAGGGGGTGGGCCACCGCTTATAAAATGAATAAACATGACTTGCACACGCTGCAGAGTAAAACTGCAGAACTGAGACCTTCCCATGTATCTGGCCAGCAATCAACCTGGTTACCATCAAGGAAACTGAAGGGGCGGGACCAGCGGTGGGGCGGGGTCAGTATCTGAAGTCTGAAGTCTCTTCCCAGCTGGAGGCTCACGATCTCCCGGTTCTGTGCGGTTAAGTGTGAAGCTAGTGGGGAACCGGAGAGCGCTGCGGGAACCTCTTCTCCCGGGTCCTGGACCAGTGAAGGAACCAGAGGGCCAGGTCCGCCCCTGCCGCCAGGGGGCGACAGATCCCGCTGGGCGCAACTGAAGTTGCCTCAGATCCCAGCCTTCCGCCCCTTCCGCCCCTTCCACCCCTTCCTCCTGCGACCACTGGGGCTAAGCCAAAGGCACTAGCAGTGCCCGGGACCCTGAGCCGAGATCTGGCTGAGGAACCGTGGGCTCCGGACAGACAGACCTCTGTTATTTGAGCTACAACCTGAAGGTGAGTCATTGCCAATACAGAGCAAAACGGTGTCCGAGCCTGAAGCCTTTGAAGGCTGGGGCGGGGACGTCTCTTGGAAGGACAAGTAGAAGGCTAAAGTGGCTGAACTGAGGAGAGCAAGGCTAGGACCGTTGCTGGGAGGAGGAGGGGCTTAAGGGTTGGCTGAGGTTTGGGACTTTTCCCCGAAGTGCCACTGATAGTTTTACTATTCGTTAGCAGAGACACAGGTTTGTTTTTTAAATCCCTCTTTTGGATAAGGAGTGAGAAATGAAGGGAAAGAGTGTGAAGTAGGGGCAGCGGCAACGATGGCGCTGATCACTCTATTTCGGAGTTCAATGGGACATGGGCATGAGTTGATTGCA
Source organism: Anoura caudifer (assembly GCA_004027475.1). Classification (NCBI taxonomy): domain Eukaryota; kingdom Metazoa; phylum Chordata; class Mammalia; order Chiroptera; family Phyllostomidae; genus Anoura; species Anoura caudifer. The sequence goes on along the minus strand of PVKU01008075.1, from coordinate 73,396 downwards.
TGTGAAGTGAAGAAGGAAAGGGACACAGCAACCTCTCAGGGTTCTGGTTTGAGCAACTGGGGAGATGGAGCTGCTGCATGATCAGAGGGTAAGGGGGTGGAGAGTTCCAGAAGACAATTTGGGGCTAATTAAACCTTAGACAACTAGAGATTAGATAAAATTTGATCCACTTTCCTATTGAGGTCACTGGGAGAAAATGCCTACCAGGGGACTTCCAGTGAAGCTGAGGGTATTTTTGCTCCAGCTGACGAAAATGCTCTTGTGACTGGTGAAGTTGGACTCTGTTTATACTAGTGTTGAGCCTGGATAAAATGTTACAGCCAGCCTCATTCTTGGGACGAGGCGTCCAAGGACAGGAATACAAATGCAGCAGCAAATGAAATTGTCACGTGTATCTTGTGATGACAGTCATCATCTGTCTGCCTGTCCCTATACCAACCTATGCACAGCCCCAGAAGCCGACCCTGCCAGCCTCTGTGCCCTACGGAGGCAGCTGCCTCGCTGCAGCCAGCGCTGTGGTTATAAGTATGATAGTCAAGCCAAACTGTCTGGGTTTGTAATCCCACCTCCAGTTCCGCTACCTGCATGGCCTCAGGCAATTTTTTGTGCCTCAGTTTCCTTGTCTGTAAAATGGGAATAATAATATTTGTGTCATATGATTGTGGTGAAACACTTAAAAGAGTACCAGGCACATTATAAAGAATTTTGTATTTAATTAGGAGACTTGATCGTGTGGGAGCAGTGAGTATCTTGGACAAGCTCTAGCTGCAGGCACAGATTTCTTTAATAAACACCAGATTTTACAAGTTTCTTTCCACCCCACTTTATGTCCTGAGAAAACCGCCAGGTGGCGCTGTCACACCGGCAGCTGGAGGTCAGCAGGGGAATCAGGCTGGGAAGTAATCTGGGCATCACCATCACCTGGGAGCTTTGAAAAAATACCAGTGACCCCACCCCTCCCGTGGACTCAGACGGAGATGGCCAGGGCATAAGCATTCTGCAGAGTTTCCCCAGTAGTTCTAGTGCACAGCCAGAGCTGAGAATCTGTGGTCTAGGCAGGGCAGGCAAGGAGATTCTGCAAGATATGAGCAGTAGTGGAGGGGGCTAGGGTGCAATTTGAGAGGCCAGCTGAGGAGAAGGAACCATCCAGGAGACTGAGGCCAACACACTCTGGAGGTCAAGGGCTGCAGGGCTTGGACAAGGCCCGCAGGGCTTGGACAAGGCCCTGGGAGGTCCCCATTGACCTTAGCAGACAGGATGCTGGTTGGAGATAGAGACTAAAGTGTACAGTAAAGGCACCAATGAATATTGGGGAAAGGAGAAAATTGGTAGCAGGGCATGTACAGAAAGTTCCTCTTAGAAGCATGTGGATGGAAAGGAGGAAGACAGTGGAGGGCAGCTGGAGGAAGATGTGGACTCAAGGAAAATGGTTTGTTTTCTTTTAGGGTGGGGCCTGCTGGGAGAGTTGGGGTGCTGGAAAACTTCCAGGAAAAACAGGAGAGGAGAGGGTGTAGGAGCAGGCCCCTGAGCCCTTTGGGCCCACGTCAGAATGAGGAGAGGAGGGAGGTGCTGGGCAAGAGGACGTGAGGAACCTGAAACAAGGGGGCAACACTGTGCCTTCCCTGTCCTCCAAAAACAAGAGTGGAGTGCGGAGCATAGGGGTTTAAAGACAAGGAAAGTCTGGAAGGAAAGGAGAAATGCTCCAAAAGCAGCAAGGAGGACAGATTACATCATCTCCCAGGCTGAGGTTGGATGGGAGGAGAAGAAACAGCCCCTCACCCCACCTACTCTCCAGAGGTGTGGGGCCCTAAATCTGCAACCAGGAGAGAATACTCGGAGTATAGGGGAGGGAGGGAGGGGGGGGAGTGGAGGTGGAGCAATTGGAAGAGCTGCAAAGGGCAAGATGGGGACCAGAAGGGAAGCATGTTCACTGAGGCTGGGCTCTCACCTCCAGCCCTGCAGCCCCACTCTGCCAGGCCCAACCAGGCCCTTCTTCCTCCTGGAAATCTTTTCACACACTGCCAGAGGTGCTCAGTTCTCCTTCCTGTCTGTCCCCATACAAGCACTCTGAAACAAAGCTAGTGCCTGTGCCCACCTGCAACTCAGGTCAGACGTAGCTCAGAAGGGGCTGGGATGGGTGAATAAATAAAATGAGTAAGTGAATGATGCTTAAAGATAATATTTGGGTGTCCCAGGGAATTCACCTGAGCAGCCTGAGTGAAAGTCACAAGAACTTCCAAGACAAATGAAATGGGAAGGACCAAATCATACTCCTGTCAGCCTTCTGCCCCACCTCCTCCTGAGTGGGGCCCCACACAGTCCCCTGCACTGATCCTCCCAGATGGAGTGAAGCTGCAGAAAAGTGTGCACATTATATAATGGTCAGTGAGCACAGCTCCACCCAAGCACTGAGGTGGGGACCGGGAATATGGACACACCTGGGAGGAACACAGCTAATGAGGTGTGATTAGGGAGGGGGCTGCAGCCAGTTTTTCTTTTAAAACACTCACTCTGTTATTGTGTTCTGTTAGTGAGACTCCTTATGATCTCACACATATTTCTAGCACTGCCAGATAAGTAAGGGGAAACTGAGAGGGGTGGACAAGGCTGGAGATGCTGTAGACAGCATGGAGGACATGCCTCTGAGCAGGGCCCCAGGATGGATTTGGGGTGGGGCCAGCAGCAAGAGAAGCGTCAGAGAAAGGAACACCTGCTGGGCATGGGCCAGCCCTCCCCACGAAAAGCTGCTGGTAGGCTGAGAGGTGATTCTTCCAATTTCCAAGGACACAGCACTGAACCACAGAGCAATAAAGTTATGTATGTCCTTCTTAATTATTTTCCAACTCTTCTGATTACTTCAAGGGGAAAAAATAGTACCGATACAGAACTAATATACTGTAATTACAAAACATATAAACATGAAGACAAGTAAAGATGTAGCAGACATTGCTGTACCCATCATGCAGAAATAACCCACAATGTCCTTTTGCTTTGGAGCCTTACACTCTCCTGATAATAGAAATAAGTAATTCTAGCTATAGCTGAGGCCCCTTCCCTCCCTAAGCACTGAAGCTTTGGTGTGCAGGACCAGTTATTAGGTTAAGTGTTCCAGTGTAAGGTCTAATTGACTTTTCTATAGTTTGATATATGTGTATAACTCCATTAATAATGTATATTACAGTTTCCATGTGTTTTTCAATTTGCACAATGCATATCGCAGTGCAACTTGCCTGTTTCTTGCACTGTTTCTGATGTTTAGGTGTGATGCAGGTGGAGTTCTTCCTTGCTGACTTTGCTGCTTTGGAGCAATTCCAGAGTTCACTCACCCATTCCCCAACCACAGTAGAGTTGGGTCGTTTCCTTTCTAGAATTATCGACAGTGACACGGTGAATGTCTTGGTAATGTGTCCTAATGAATATGGAAAAGGGCTTCTCTAGAGCAGACATTTAAAAATGTCATCACGAGGTGTGCAAAAATCTAAGTAGGGTTGCCAAGTTGCTTACCAAGTGGTCAGCTGACTCATATTCCCCCAAGCAGAGTACGTGATGTCCTGCTTCCATCACAGTCTCACCAGCTCAGTGTATTATCAGTCTCTGTAATTTTTGCAGATCTTATGGGTGTATACAAGTGTATATTGTGTTTTTTTAAATTAGCACTTCCCAATTATTAGTGAGGTTGTGTTCTTCATGGCCAATTATGTTCTCTCCTTTGCAAACTGCCCATTCTTTCCTTCACACATTTTTAATTGGATTGCATGTCTTTTTCTTATTATATTGGAGTTTGTCATACATTTGTATGTTAATTGTCAATAATAGGCACTAGAAATACCTTTTCCTATGCTGTATTTTGCCTTTTCTCTTTGTTTATTTTTGGTTTATAAGTTTAATATAGTCAAATTATCATTCTTCCACTTTATGGGTTTTGCTTTTTGTATCTTGCTGTTTCTTACCTCTGATGCTTCTACCTGTATGAAGCATCAGATGTAAGTAGTTTCACCTCTGATGAAACTACCTGTATCATAAGGTAGTTTCCAATATTTTCTTATTAAATGTTTTATAATTTTGCTTTTTATGGTTAGAGTCTTAATCCATCCAGAAATATTTCTGAAACCAATGCTTGAGCTATGTGCCTTAAGTGTTGATGTGATTTTTTTACTGTGAGTTACTTTTAAATGCTTTTCAATATCCATTATTATTTCTTTTTTACCCCTAGATTATCTGGAAATATGTTTTGACTTTCCAAATGTATGGGAGTTTTTATAACTTTTGTTTTAAATTTTTATTAGAATTACATAATCTTTTTTTAAAAAGATTTATTTATTTTTGTAGAGGGGAAGGGAAGGAGAAAGAGAGGGAAAGAAACATCAGTCTGTGGTTGCCTCCTTGTGCCCCCTACTGGGAACCTCGCCTGCAACCTAGGCATGTGCCGTTACTGGGAATCAAACCAGTAACCTTTTGGTTCGAAGGTTGGCACACAATCCACTGAACCACACCAGCTAGGGCAGCATTACATAATCTTCATATTACAAATTCTTTGGGATTTGTTTGACACTTGTTAGGTCAGGTAGTACGTGATGAATTTTTGTGTCTTATATGAATTGTATGTCATATTTCTTTTTTAATATATTTTATTGATTATGCCATTATCGTTATCCCATTTTTTTCTACCCTTTATTCCCCTCCACCCTGTACCCCCCCTTCCACCAGCATTCCCCACCTTAGTTCATGTCCATGGGTCATACATATAAGTTCTTTCGCTTATCCATTTCCTATACTATTCTTAATCTCCCCTGTCTATTTTGTATCTACCACTCCTGCTTCTTATTCCCTGTACATTTTCCTCCATTCTCCCCACACCACCCTCCCAACTGATAACCCTACATGTGATCTCCATTTCTGTGATTCTGTTCCTGTTCCAGTTGTTTGCTCGGTTTTTGTTTTTTGTTTGTTTTTGTTGTTGTTGTTGTTGTTGTTGTTTTGCTTTTTAGGTTCAGTTGTTGATAATTGTGAGTTTCTTGTCATTTTACTGCTCATATTTTTCATCTTCTTTTTCTTAGATAAGTGCCTTTAACATTTCATATAAAAAGGGCTTGGTGATGATTGAATCCTTTAACTTGACCTTACCTGAGAAGCACTTTATCTGCCCTTCCATTCTAAATGATAGCTTTGCTGGATAGAGTATTCTTGTCCTTGCCTTTCATGACTTCGAATACTTCTTTCTAGCCCCTTCTTACCTGCAAAGTTTCTTTTGAGAAATCAGCTGATAGTCTTATGGGAACTCCTTTGTAGATAACTGTCTCCTTTCCTCTCGCTGCTTTTGAGAGTCTCTCCTTATCTTTAATCTTGAGTAATATAATTATGATGTGCATTGGAGTGTGCTTCCTTGGGTCCAAGTTCTTTGGGACTCTCTGAGCTTCCTGGACTTCCTGGAAGTCTATTTCCTTTGCCAGATTAAGGGAGTTCTCCTTCATTAAGTTTTCAAATAAGTTTTCAATTTCTTGCTCTTCCTCTTCTCCTTCTGGCATCCCTATGACTTGGATGTTGGAACATTTAAAGTTGTCCTGGAGGTTCCTAAGCCTCTCCTCATTTTTTAAAATTCTTATTTCTTCATTCTGTTCTGGTTGAATGTTTATTTCTTCCTTCTGGTCCACACTGTTGATTTCAGTCACATTTTCCTTCCCATCACTGTTGGTTCCCTGTACATTTTTATTTCACTTTGCATAGCCTCCACTATGTCCTCTATTTTAACCATACTCAACCATTTCTGTGAGCATCCTGATTACCAGTGTTTTAAACACTGCATCTGATAAGTTGGCTATTTCTTTATCATTTAGTTGCATTTTTGGAGCTTTGATCTGTTCTTTCATTTGGGCCATAGTTTTTTGTCTTGGTTCACCTGTTACACAGTAAGGGGTGGAGCCTTAGGTATTCTCCAGGGCAAGGCAACCCAGGACACTGTGTTGTGGTGCTGTATGTGGGGGAGTGGTCCAAAAGGGAACAATGCCAGTTTGCTGGGTTCTCAGCCAGCTTTCAGTCACTTCCCCCACTACCCACAAGCAAACTGGGCCCTTCTGATGCTGATTCCCAGGTTGGTGGGTTTGTGTACATTCTTAGACCCTGTGGGTCTCTCCAATGAACTCTCCTGTGAGGCTGGGAGTTTCTCCCACCACCACAACCCCCACAGGTGTTTTCAGTCAGAGGTTTTGAAGCTTTTTCCCCTTGCACTGGAACCCTGGGTTGTGTGGTCTGTCTTGCTCCCCAGTTGCTCCTCCAGTTTATCCTCATGCAAACATGGGACCGCCTGGTCCACCATCCTCTGCCTCGCCTGCTCTGTCAGCCACCACCTTGCCAGGGGTCCTCTTCACTTGGCTGCTCATCTCTGCCCCTCCTACCAGTCTGGATGAATGTTTCTTCTTTAACTCCTTGGTTGTCAGACTTCCATACAGTTCAATTTTCTGTCAGCTCTGGTTATTTTTTGTTTCTAAATTTGTTGCTGTTGTTCTTTTGGTTGTATGAGGAGGCAAAGTGTATCTACCTATGCCTTTATCTTGGCCGGAAGTCTATATTTCTATTTGTAGTGATTGTCTTTAAATTTGTAATATGAATACCTATCAAAGCCTAAAATTAATCAACATTTCTGTCTTCCACACAATACAAAGAATTGAAGAAAGCTTCAAATCACCCCTTACTAATCTTACATGTTATCTTTGTCTAGCATTTTCAGTTTTATTTCATTTTGACTATATAAACCGACAGTAATAGGAATGACAAAATAACAATGACTAATTTTGAAGGCATGAAAAAGAAGTAGAACTAAAAATTCTGCACAGAGATAATATGTGAGATGAGTAAGGGATGATTTTTATGCCTACTAAGTTAGTGATTATTATTTTTATCACTACTCTTTGTTTTGTTGTGCAGAGTCATTGCCTGTTTGGACTTAGACTTTTACCCATTTCATGCCCTCATGTTTCTGTATTCCACTTCTTCCTTTGGGGACTCATTAAATATATTCCTTCACACACTCAGTGAGAACCTGAGAGTGGAACTTTCTTTGTATTTCCTTATCTGAAGTATTCTTATTTTGCCCCTATTCTTGAATGATAGTTTACAATGAAAAATAGACTATTCCTGTGATTTTCCTTCAGCACTCTGAAGATATTATTCCACTGTGGTCTGTCCTTGTTACTGAGTGATCTGCTGTGTGTTTCATTGATGTTCCTTTTTAGAACTCTGCCTTTCCTCCTCTTTTGTACTAAAGTCTTTTGTCTTTAATGGTCTACAAGTTTGTTACTATCTGGCAAAGTTTGAGTTTATTTTTATTTTTCCTGCTGAGGACTTGAATCTAGAGATCTATGTTTTTCAATATATTTTTTAATTTTTAATAACCTACTGGTTTGCTTTCCTTTTTTAATTTTATTTTTGATTTTAGAGAGAGGGGAAGGGAGGGAGGAAGAGAGGGAGAGAAACATCAGTGTGAGAGAGAAGCATCAATTGCTTACCCAACTTGAGACTGAACCTGCAACCCAGGCATGTGCCCCAACCAGGTATTGAACTGGGACCTTTAAATAGTCATTGACTGTTTGGACTCAGACACCCAACCAACTGAGCCACACCCGCTGGGGCCATGTTTTTCAATAATTCTAAAAATCTTCAAATATTGTCACCTCACCATTCCTTCCATTTCTTACCTTAAAATTCCAATGTATATTAGACTGTCTATACTTCGTGTTCCTTGTTGTACTTACCCTCTTTTTATTCTCCATCCTTTTATCTCTCTGCAGCATTCTGGTTCACTACTTCTCTCTCCAACATTAGTTATTCTGATAGCTAACCCATCCAATGGTGTTCTAATTTCCATGTCACTGTTTTTAAGTTGGAGAAATTATTTTTGTCTTGTTCTGTTTCTCTGATTTTATGGTTATTTCTTCATAGTAACTTATGGTTTTCATAGTATCTTATGGGTTTTTTTAAGATTTTATTTATTTATTTTTAGAGAGAGAGGGAGGGGAATGAGGGGGAGAGAAACATCAATGTGTGAGACAAACATCAATTGGTTGCCTTTCACACATGCTCCAAGCCAGGACCAGGCCTGCAACCCAGGCATGTACCCTGATTAGGAATTGAACTGGTAAACTTTGAGTTTGCAGGACGATGCCCAACCAACTGAACCAAACCAGTCAAGGCTATCTTATGGTTTTAAGGCAAACTTTAAGGTGTTTAAACAATTTAGAGGAATTTACTTTATGGTTTTCTCAGACTATTGTATTTCCTGAAATTCTAATACTTTTTGTAGTGCTTGCTGACTCTTGTTCATGGTGATTGAGGGCAAGTTTTGGTGACAGTGGATCCTTGATGGTGTTAGGGTTGCAGTGTATTTGTTTGTTTGTTTGTTTGTTTGTTTTATCATGCTAAGGACATTTCTACAATTGCCATTTTGTTAAATGGTACTTTGGTTTTAATCAGAAAAGGATATTGAATTTTTTCTTATGTACTTTTAGGTCCTATGGAAATGATCATATAGTTTTCTGTTTAAATATCATTTTCTTTTAGTTCCTTCTGACACAAAGACTTCACTCATCACTCTAATTAAAATAAAATGGCCCCCACTTCCTACCCCCACCCCCACCTCTGTTTTATTTATATCCATAACATTTATCACCAGCTGACAGTAAGAACACTGATACTTTCTTCCCATTGTTGTATTCCTGGTGACTAGAACATTGTAGATAGAATTTCCTGACATTGTAGATAGAATTTGTTGCATCATTTTCATAGACTGGTCTGCAGTTTTCTTTGGGGAGGAAGTACTTTCTTTGTTAAGCCACCTGTTTTACAGGATCCTCTTTTTTGGAAGGAGTTAGGGCCATGTTCCAGGCTGGCAGAAATTATCTTTAAGATTAAGAGTTTTGCCTGTGTTGTTTTAGCCTCCTCCACCACACCCCCCACCGGTAGAGAAGAACAGGTGTTGCAGGGCTCCTCACCACGAAAGTCTTTCTTCTCTCTTCTCCATGCAGAGGACTACTCCCCACAAATGTGGTATCTCTCTCTATGTGGACCCTCATTCATTGCACCTCCTCTGCTTCTTGGAACCACAACAGATCCAGGGAAGCTCTTGCTCATAGTTTGGGTTCCTTGTTCCTACTTTTGCAAAAGTTTTTTTATTCTAAACCTCAGAGTGTGCTTTTTGTCTTAAAGCTGTTTGCTTTGCCAGCTCTGTAGTCCCTGCAAGCTTGTCTTCACTTGCTCTTTCTAACTGAATCCCCAATTGTTTCAGCAGCCTTCCCAGCTATTTTGCAGTTCAAAATTTCAGCTGCTCCTTAGTCTAAGTGAAGACAGAGTCTGCATTTCTGTTTCTTCTTCTGCTTGTTGCCCTTAGGAGAGTTTGGAGGTGGGGGGTGGTGACCTTACTCCTCCATCTCAAGCTGGAGGACTTTGTGCACCTTGCCAGCCTCTCTTCCACAGAGCATTGTCTATGGGACTCTAATGCACCCTGCTGATGGCCGTGGATCTCTATAGTGCTTTTACGTTTGCTTCTTCAAAAGGCTGCAGAAACATCACCAGAATGAATAGATTTATGCTAACTTCTTGGATGTTTTGAAAATAAAATTTTGATCCCAAACCTTCTCAAATCATAAGCTGTCTTAGTCCATTTGGGCTGCCAAAAAAAAAAGAAGAAGAAGAAGAAGAAGAAGAAGGAAATGTCATAGACTGAGTGCTATATAAGCAAAAGAAATTTACCACTTGTATTTCTCATAGTTCTAGAGGCTGGAAAGTCCAAAATCAGGATGCTTATCGATCCAGTGTCTATTGAGAGTCCCCTTCCTGGTTTATAGACAGCATCTTTTCACTGTCCTCATGTGTTTGCAGGATAAGGGGGTTCTCTCAGGCCTTTCCTATAAGGACACTAATCCCATTTATGAGGGCTTTGCCCTCATGACCTAATCACATCCCAAGGCCCAACCTCCTACTACTCTCATCTTGAGGGTTAGGATCCCAACATAGGAACTGGGGGAGGTGGAACATAAATATTTAGTCCATAACACAGGCCTAGGAATATTTTCACCTCAGGGAAGTCTTTTTCTTTGTCACTCAGAGCCCAGACAATAAAGCTGCCTCAGTGAGTAGAACATTTTCTAGGAAACCTTCCATTAGGCGTACCATCTGGCTTTATGTGTGTCTGTCCCTAATCCCTGCCTCATTTACTGTCATAAGGTGGTGCAGCTCAGTCCCTTAGCTCCTTGGACCAATAGTAGGACCCCCAGCCTGTTAGCTGCAGCATTTGATCATGAACTTACACCTTGGTTTTCCCTTCCCTCTTCACTCACAGGGCCTTTGCATTTCTCCCTTCTGAGCTTGGCCAGGCCATCATACGTCTGGGTGTTCATATGATGTACGAACCTGGGAACAGCCTGGGTGTACACAAGGCTGTTCCAACCGTCTGGGCTGCCATCCTGCCTAGACCAGGAGCAGTTAACGTCTGTGGCAGTTGCAGTGTTGCAATCTCCCTTGTTAACCATGAAAACAGATCCCAGCCTTGGGCAGACAACCGCCTCTGTTTTCCCTTTTTGTGTGCATAATTTTTTAATGCTTTCTGTATATTAAAAAAGAATTCTGGGTCTCTATTGTTTTCTTTTAAATTATCATTTTTGTAAAATAAATTTAAGAATCCTGGGAAGATGCTAGTGGTGATAGAAGTGTAGTTTTGTATATTCCAGAATCCCCAAATAAACACAGAGCAATGAAATATTTAAACCAAAATCCAAGGACAATATTTACAAGACAAGCAGACAAGGGATCCCCCTGTCACCACAAAATACAAGTTGGTAGACAAATCATGAGACCTGCACAATATCAGTGTGAGGGTTGGGGAGAGCAGAATGAAGCAGAAGGGTGCCAGGGCACCTAAGGACCCTGCACACTCAGCACAGTGCAAGATGAGTGAGCACACACCCCTCCACCCCCACCACACAAGCTGGAGAAAGGTAAAGGAATCAAGCGAGGACCTGCAGCTGAGCCTGGGAGGCATTTGTTCACTCCACCAGTGAATGAGGCAGGGATCTGCAGTAAGACCTGTGAATTCTCACAGTAAGCCACCAGGGTTCCCTTCCTGGACTGGAACCACAATGGACAGCAAGTGTTGGGACTGGAATCAAAATTAGGTGGGATGGGAACAGTAAAGACAAAGAGAAGTTCCCACTCAGGTCCAGAACCAGAGTGAAGCGAGAAAGGCACTGGCTCAGGCACACAATTTCAGGGGGCACCATACAACCCAGTGGTCAAAATAAATGAAATGGTAATTCAATAATTGTTAAGTTCCCGTAAGTGAAGTCATTTGGTATTTGTCATTCTCTCTCTGACTTATTTAACTTAGCACTTACCCTCTAGGTCTATCCATGTTGTTGCAAATGACAGGATTTCATTCTTCTCATTGCTAAATAATATTTCATTTCATATATACCACATCTTCTTTATCCATTCATCTATAAATGAACATCTAGGTTGTTTCCATATCTTGGCTATTACTAGTTGTCTTCAGATAAATACTCATAAGTGGAATTGCTGGATCATATGGCAACTCTGTTTTTTACTTTTTGAGGAATCTCCATACTGTTTCCATAGTGGCTGCACTAATTTATAGTCCTGCCAACCGTGCACTAGGGTTTCTTTTTCTCAACATCCTTATCAACACTTTCTTGTTAATGTATACATGATAGCCATTCTGACAGATGTGAGGTGATATGTCATTGTGGTGTTACTTTGTTTTTTTAAAGTATATTTTATTAATTATGCTATTATAGTTGTCTCATTTTTTTCCTCCCCTTTATTTCCTCTTCTCTGCACCCCTCCTACCACCAGCATTCCCACATCTTAGTTCATGTCCATGAGTCATACATAAGTTCTTTGGCTTATCCATTTCCTATACTATTCTTAACCTCCCCCTGTGTATTTTATGCCTACCAATTATGCTTCTTATTCCCTGTACCTTTGCCTCCATTCTCCCCTCTTCCTCTCCCCACTGATAACCCTACATGTGATCTCCATTTCTGTGACTCTGTTCCTGTTCCAGTTGTTTGCTTAGTTTGTTTTTATTTTTTTGGTTGTTTTTTTTTGTTTGTTTGTTTTTTTGCTTTTAGGTTCAGTTGTTGATAGTTGTGAGTTTCTTGTCATTTTACTGTTCATATTTTTCATCTTCTTCTTTTTCTTAGATAAGTCCCTTTAACATTTCATATAATAAGGGCTTGGTGATGATCGAATCCTTTAACTTTACCTTACCTGAGAAGCACTTTATCTGCCCTTCCATTCTAAATGATAGCTTTGCTGGATAGAGTATTCTTGGATGTAGGTCCTTGCCTTTCATGACTTCGAATACTTCTTTCTAGCCCCTTCTTACCTGCAAAGTTTCTCTTGAGAAATCAGCTGATAGTCTTATGGGAACTCCTTTGTAGATAACTGTCTCCTTTCCTCTTGCTGCTTTTAAGATCCTCTCCTTATCTTTAATCTTGAGTAATGTAACTATGATGTGCCTTGGTGTGTGCTTCCTTGGGTCCAAGTTCTTTGGGACTCTCTGAGCTTCCTGGACTTCCTGGAAATCTATTTCCTTTGCCAGATTGGGGGAATTCTCCATTAAGTTTTCAAATAAGTTTTCAATTTCTTGCTCTTCCTCTTCTCCTTCTGGCACCCCTATGATTCAGATGTTGGAACATTTAAAGTTGTCCCAGAGTTTCCTAAGCCTCTCCTCACTTTTTAAAACTCTTGTTTCTTCATTCTGTTCTGGTTGAATGTTTATATTCTTCCTTATGGTCCAAATGGTTGATTTGGGTCCCAGTTTCCTTCCCTTCACTGTTGGTTCCCTGTGTATTTTCCTTTATTTCACTTTGTATAACCTTCATTTCTTCCTTCATTTTGCAACCATACTCAACCATTTCTGTGAGCATCCTGATTACCAGTGTTTTAAACACTGCATCTGATAGATTGGCTATCTCTTCATCACTTGGTTATTTTTCTGGAGCTTTGATCATAAAGTTCTAATCATGAAAGAAAAGATTAATAAATGTAACTATATTAAAATCAAGAATTTCTGTTTGTTAAAAGATGCTTTAAAGAAAGTAAAAAGTCAAGCTACAGTCTAGGAGAATATATCTACAACATATATAAGTAACAAAGGAAGAATATTCAGAACAAATAAATAATAATCAATAAGAAAAAGATAAACAGCCTAAGTGCCCATCAGTAGATGAGTGGATTAAAAAAAGCTGTGGTACATTTACACAATGGAATACTATACAGCAATAAAAAAGAAGGAGCTCTTACCCTTAAGTGAAACAAGCCAGGCAATGAAAGACAAATACCATATGATTTCACTTATAACTGGAATCTAAGAAACAAAATAAATTAAAAAGTAAAATACAATCAGAGGCACAGAAATAAGGAACAAACTGACAGCTGTGAGAGGGGAGAAGGGAAGGTGGGACTAGTTGAAAGAAGGTGAAGGGATTAGACAAAGAACATATATGCAGCACCAATGGACATGGACAACAGTGTGGGGATTGACTGTGGAAAGGAGGGTCTGGGGGAGGGGGCAAAGGGGGAAAAATTGAGACAACTGTAATAGTTAAACAATAAAAAGAATTTAAAGAACAAATAAATAATCAATAAGAAAAAGGTAACCCAATAGAAAAATGAACAAAAAATCAGTGGTCCATAAATATGCTCTATCTCATTAGTAATTCAGAAAATGGTAGTCCAGACAACAATGAGATGCCATTTTATACCCACTATATTAGAAAAAAAATTAATCTGATAGTTCAAAGTGTTGGTGAAAACATGGAGGTCAAGTTTACTGCAGGTGGGAGTATAAATTGGTACAACCACTTTAGGAATGATTTGTCAGTATTTTATAAAACTGAATATGTGCATATCCCCTGAGCAGGATATTCTACTCCTAGGTACATACCTAGAGAAATTCTTGCATGGGCACTTAAGGAGATATTTGCAAGATGGATCATAACAGCAGTCTTTGAAATTAAAAAAATATTACGACCCATAGTTTCATGGATGGGCTAACGTATAAATAAACTGAAAAATTCATGTAATATTACCCAGCTGTGAAAATGGATGACTTGTAACTACATGCAGCAGTAAAGATGAATCTTGGAAACATAGAGTAAATAAGAAAAAGGAAAGCCTAAGAAGACAATACACTATAAGACCCTATTTTTATAAATCTCAAAAAGAAGCAAAACTGAGCAACATATTGTTGAGAAATATATTCATATTAGGTGACAATATTTTTAAAAGCATAAGAATGACAAACACAAAATTCAAGGCAGGGGAAGGAATAGTTGGCTTAAGAATGGGCATGCTGCTCTGAAGTAAGGGTGATCATGTTCTAGATCTGAAATTTTGGGTAGGTTTGAAGGTTTTCAGGTTATTATTGTTATAGCTTACATTTACATTATATTTTTTAAAAATAAGTCCTGGTTTATTAAAATTAAGTACTTATGCTAAGCAAAAGATGTCATTAATAAGCAAGTGCCTGACTGGGAGAAGAGATTCACAATATATATATCTGATATAAGAACACCTACATACCAATAAGAAAAGGGCAAACAACGCAATTAGAAAATACACAAAGGACTTCAATAAACATCTCATAAAGATAATATCCTAATGGCCAATAAGCACATGAGAAAGTATTCAACTTTATCTTTCATTAGGGAAATGCAAATTAAAGCTGCAGTGAGATACCTCTACATGCCAGACAGGGCAGCTAAAATGTAAAACTGACAATAGTAAGTACTGACAAGGATATAGATGGAGTACCTGGAAATTGTCATTAACTACTAAGTTTAAATTTATGCTCAACACTATGATTTACCAATTAACTCCCAGATACCTACCCAACAGAAATAAGTACATATGTGTACAAAAGATATGTATAAGAATGTTGACAGCTTTATTCACAATAGACTCAAACTGGAAAAAATCTGCATGTTTATTAACAAGTTTAATAAATTGGTATATTCATACATAGAAAAGAACAAATTACTGATACACAACAACATGGGTGCATCTCCACTATGTAGAGCAAATAATTTGTGTGTGGGGGGGGCAGGTTAATTAATCTATGATGATAGACATTAGAATTGTGGTTACCTGTTAGTATGGGAAGGTCTTGCCTTGGAAGGTATAGGAGGAAAACTTCTGGATGATGGGAATATTCTAGATCTTGATCTGAATGGTTATATGGTGTATATATATGCAAATATTTATAGCATTGTTCAATTAAGATTTGTGTTTGTACCTATATATAGGTTATACCCTTTTTAAAAAGTCTTCTAGTATTCCCTTTCAACCAGTTTTCTCCTCTCCAGGATGCTCTGTATAAGAATTCTAGAACCCTTGACATTTTGCCTGAGGAAAGCAACTTGAGTCACAGGAAAAAAAAAACAAAACTGAGTTTTATTGGGAACACAAAATGGCTCACAAGATATACACAGTTGAGAAGAATGTACTTTGCTGATGGAATGGAGATAAGCAGAGTGGAAAAGCTGACTGCCTCAAGAATTTGTTTGTTTATTGAAGAAATGCTTTTTTTTAATTTTTATTTATTTATTTTTAGGGAGAAGAGAAGGAAGGGAGAAAGAGAGGGAGAGAAACACCGATGTGAGAGAGAAACATCAATCAGTTGCCTCTCGTATGCATCCTGACTATGGACCAAACCCACAACGTAGGCATGTGCCCCAACTGGGAATCAAACTGGTGATCCTTCACTTTACCAGATGACACTCAACCAACTGAGCCACAATGGTTAGGGCTTCAACAAACACTTTTGAACATCTGCCATGTGCAGACTTGTGCAAAGTTCTCCTTAAAGGATCAGGCCATCTTATCTACCACTCTACTACAGAAATGGCTTGGTCTTCCCCTTCATAGAGATTGTGTTCCCCTCTGTACCTGCCTCACTTTCTCACCTTTTCACCCTTTTCTCTGTGGACCTCTTGTGTCTCATGAGTTTAACTTGTTTTGGATTCAGCCTAGGCTCCTCCTAATAGGCATCTATCTCAGTCAGCTATAGCTATGTAACAAAGTATACCTAAAGTTAGTAGCTTAAAACCACAGTCATTTTGTCCTCATGGTTCTGTGGGTCAAGAATTTGAGTGGAGCTTGGTGAAGACATGGTGTCATCTGGGGTGGCAAAGCTGGGCCTTCCTCATCTTAAGATGCCAGCTCATTAGGAATTACTTTATTTCCCTTTGAGCTCTTGTAAAACTGTCAAATAATGGCTGCCATAATCCCTAAAACAAACATAAACAAGTACTAAACCAGGGCCTTGGGCTTTGTACCCGCATCAGTTATCCTCTGTGTTTGGAAGAAACCATGCTTAAGGAAATGCAGATATATTGTCCATCCTATGATTAGAAGACTAAGGCTGGTCTAAGAATATTTTCTTTCTTTTAAGAAAGGAAAGAGCCCTGGCTGGTGTGGTTCAGTGGATTGAGTGCTGGCCTGTGAACCAAAGGGTTGCTGATTCAATTCCCAGTCAGGGCACATGCCTGGGTTGCAGGCCAGGTCCCCAGTAGGGGGCACTTGGGAGGCAACCACACACTGATGTTTCTCTCCCTCTCTTTCTCCCTCCTTCCCCCTTTTCTCTAAAACTAAATAAATAAAATCTTTTAAA
This sequence comes from Anoura caudifer, assembly GCA_004027475.1. NCBI lineage: Eukaryota > Metazoa > Chordata > Mammalia > Chiroptera > Phyllostomidae > Anoura > Anoura caudifer. The sequence goes on along the minus strand of PVKU01008075.1, from coordinate 56,712 downwards.
AAGAACTTAAAAGTTATAAAAAAAAAAAAAAGAAAAAGAAAGGAAAGAAAAGTTTATCCTAGGTAAACCCCAGAGTGGACAATTCAGTCAGTCCCTTCTCTTAACACTGTTGCCCACTACACCCAGCTACTTCCTTGATTTCCCATCCAGGTTAGATCTTTGTAAATCCAAAGATTAATACAAATAAATGTAGGTGGAACAAAACAGAAATCAGTATCAAAGACTCAATGGATCAAACACATCAATCAGCCTTCTGACTCAGCAGATTATTTCAGGGAACACCATGGAGCTCAGTCAGGACATTCCTGTGCCCTTCCAAGCTCGCAGAGGCAGGGAGTGTCACTGTCACAAGACAGGCTTGAAGAACTGGGGTATAACTGAGTTCACCCTTATCTGCTCACCGTAGCTGTGGCCTTCTCTAGGCTACAGTTCCCACATCTGTTGGTGTGACGATTAATGAGACAGCGCACTTAAAGCCCCTACACCATGCATAGTACCTGACAGGTGTTCATTAAGTATTGGCTTCTACTGGGACAACCGAAGCAGCCCAGCCCTGCAGACAGCTGGCTGTGTCCACCCCCTTTATCAGCAGTCATGGAACCAGGCCCTAGGAGGCTGTCCCATCCAGCACTGCCTCCGGCAAAGTGGCTCCCCATTTTCCTGCCACACAAGGCTGTGCATGCTGTGGCTCAGCCCTGGAGTGTGCATCACTGAAAGTCATTTCACCAGGTGAAATGTTGGACTGAAATGCCATCGTCTTAATCTGATGTGTAGAGGAGATCTACATGCTACATCATAGGGTGTAAGAGTTAACTTTGGGGCAAGGCTCAAGAGAAACTTCTGTTGTTGCTTTTTTACCTTCACACTGCCTGGGAAATTAGTTAGGGGTTAGCTTGTTCGCACTTTATGAACTCTTCAAGCGTGGACCTGGAACCCCAGAGTTGAAACATCAGCTCTTCTGGAAGCATCTAAAAATTGAAGCCCATGTCAGACAAATCCTAGGTGCTCAGTAAAGGCTAGTAATTTATACTAAACATCCCTCAAAACGTCATCCTAGGTTAGGGAGGCAAGATGAGGTAGCAGTTAGGAAAATAACAGTTGTCTAAGAAAGATAGTTTGCTTAACTCCATTTCGGTTTCTCTTGTATGTGATTTTGCTATGTCACTTACTCCTAAAACCCTAAAAATAAATGTATTTAAAATTAGTCCTCTTAAACTATTTCTGGCTGGACATGGTAGACTGTACAGTCACTCATGCTTACCATTTCAGACACTATTCAGTGATCCAAGGGTAAAGGTTTATGCAGGGTCTGGCATATATATATAGTGAATGCTCAGTACCAATGAGCTAGTTTTATGAAAACTGCATTTAACCAATACATACTTAAGTAATATTTGGTTTGAATTGTTTAATTTTCTTTGATACGTTATATAGCTAGAGTATTGACAGCCACAACAGTGAAACCCTGAAAGTTTATTTTTTATTATTTTAGTTTAATCACCAAAAATTATTTGATGGTTCACATGACCAATCATGCAAGAATTCAAACCGAAGCATTTCGGAAACTGTTCATGGTCTAAATGTTCAACTCAGGATGTGGTTTCCAGCCTAAAGCCAGTCCCAGCTGGCACTCAGTTTCCTTTTATAATTTAAGTTTTATCTGTTTCAGAGTAAAATGTGTGTGTACTTTAAATGTCAAAAGTTTTACAATAAAAAAGCTTAAAATGAAACGTAATGGTTCCCTGGGCTTACATTGCTACTTCTTGATTTTTCTGTTGCCTGGCTCCCCTAGAAACCTGGGATTTCCCTCACCTGGGTGCCCACCTGCACATACACCTGTCCTCCCAACACAGCTGTGTCACAAATGTTGGTGAGATCGATGTCCAGTGTGAGGATCGAGTAGTGCAGCTACGCAAATGTTGCTGTCTGTGAGCCACATGTAACTATACCATGATTACATTTCTTGTGCAACTTTTTGTTACCTCTAAGTCAACAATCTGCTTTGTTTTCTAAGTACCTATCTCTAATTCATCCCAAATGGCCAACTGGCATGTAAATCGCTTTCCAAAACATTCAAGCTGATGAGGTATCCCATTAACTTAATTTTTTCCTTAACTCTGTCCCTCCTGGTATCCTCCGGTTTCTAATTACTGTCTTTCTTAGAACTTTAAGCCTTTCTTTCTTGCTGTAAGAAATTGGAATTTATTTTAGAAATTGACTGAGATAAAAATAAAAAGTTATTTTAAGTTAGTTTCATCAGGACCCTGAGTATTCAAACATGAACAAGCCTGGCTTCCTGCCCTCAGCAAACTCAGTCTGGGCTGGGAAACTCATAGAACAGACATATACAAGATCACGTAAAGATGAAGGGGAGACAAGAAGAGGCCACCCCAGAGAGGCAGTGTGGGTGCTGGGCCCCTGCCTGCCTTTGGAATAAGGCAGACCTGGGTTTGGCCTGATTCTGCCCCTTGTGGGACCTTAGGTAACCAACTTAACCTCCCGGAGCCTTGATTTATTTCTGTGTTGAAGACAGACATCACTCCCTTCCAGGTGTTGCAGAGATCATATCAGACAAGAGACATGGAAAGCACCTAGCACCACACTGGACCCTTCAAATAGCACTGCCCTTCCAACCCCAGCGGTTGCGGTCACAAAAACGCTCCAAATAAAATCTAAGGGCCACATACCTTAGATTTATGCAGATAAGAATTTCACATCACAATCATCCTCCCAGAAATCATGATAAAATTTTTTGCAATGTTGTGGTTTTGTAACTAGGGGACTAAAAAGCTCAATTTTTCTGGAAGGTAGTAACTTCATTTCAGTTCATGCACATTTCAGAGCATGAATGCTGAAGTTTTTTATGTGTCAGAAATTCCTTGCCATGGATGCGAGAAAAATTCCCCCAGTAAAAATTCTGCTGTTTCATACTTTCAGGGAAGTATATGATTTCAATTAGTCATCATTAGTATTACTTAAAAGCTAAAGAACCGTTTTTAAAGGGCCACAGTCCTGGGCGCCTCCCTCCACTGGACGCTCCCTCAGAGAGTCGGACTCCTGCTGCTCAAGCACCTGCTTTTCCTCCCACAGTCGTGACTGTTTATCAGCAAATAGGAACATTCTCATCACAGCTTTGCTCAGAGCTTTTTGAGTTACATCCTGTTCTGATGTTTTAAAAGCACTTTAAATACCTTAGACTATTTGGAAACCGACTGTTTTCAATAGTATTCATTGTTTTCCAGGGTACTTTTAGAGGATTAAGACATTCAGTAAAAAGTTCTGAGAGCAATTTCCAGTTGTGCATTAGTCTATTCATATGGTGTGTGGGGAACTGTACATTACCTGTTAACCCCTCAAGAACTCTTAGTTATAGGTAACATGTCATTTATATTCACTGCCTGCCACTGTCACTAATGATAATCTGTTCCCACAAAGGTCAAGTTTACACTGAGCTATTAGGCCTGTTGTAACTAAGTTAAGTGTGATTTGCTGGGACCTTGTTGAATGTAACCAGATCATCATTTAGGAAGAGTTCAATATTTAGCACCCTCTGCAGGCAGCTACTGAGTCGAAATGCCAATAATACCAACTTTCCATCTGTTCATTTGATTTCCTGTCCTTTTAGGCTTTTTAGTACATATGAAAGGAATAAATATATTTAAAAAGAAATTCAAATCAATACAGATTAAACAAGGTCACCTTGACATCTCCCCTTAGTTTTCCCCAGACTTATTCACTGTTTTCAGCTTAATAGGTAGACTTCCAGAATCTTTCTACCTACGCACTCACATGTATATGATGTAAATATATACTTTGATTATAAGTTGTACACAATTTAAATTCCCCCCTGACAATATGACTTTGCACAAAATTAGTACTCACTCTTTGTGTACAGTGTAAGTTTTTTCTCCAAGTCAATTCCCAGAGACAAAATTTCTGGGTCAAAAGACATACATCTTTAAAATTTCAATAAACATCATTAAATTGATGTCTAACAAGACTGTTAACAAATTACACTCACACCCCCAGTGTACCTGTGGCCCTTCATCCTCATAAAATTGCTCTCAACTTTTTAAGCTTTTGTGATGTGTGAAAAATTACTGTAGGTCATTCATTATAAAAATATTGATTGAGTGCCTAGTACATGTCAGGTGATGTTACCTTACTACTAATGGAAGAGACTAGGACCTGCCTTCATGAAGGTTTCATGCTAGTGAGGGAGCGAGAGATGATAAATAATGAAAATATAATACCTGGCAATGAGGTGGTGAGAAGTAATTGGATTCTGGGCATATTTGAAGATGGAAATGAGAGGGTGATGAATGAATTCAATGTAAAGAGGGTGAGGAAGGTCAAAATCGTTCCAAGTTTGGAGTCTAGAAGCTCAGTGAAAGGAAATGAGATATGAAAGCCTGATGGGTTAAGTACAGGTTGTGGGTGGAGAGGGACACAGAGTTCACCGTAGACAGATTAGATAGGAGAGGCCTATTCGATGAACAAGGGGAAAGGGTGAGCACTGTATCAATTTGGGGAGTCATCAATGCATAGATGATATTCCAACCCATGAGTCTGGATAAGACCACCATGGAGTGAGGGAGGGTAGAGAAGAGGGCCATGGACTGAGACCAGGCCACTCAGCAAGCTCTTGTACCTATACCTGGATTGTTTTTTGTCCTAATTTAAGTTCAACTTGGTTGTGAGGTATTAACATTTTTAAATACTGCTAAAGTCAACTCACTAATGTTTTATTACAGTTCTATATTTAAATCATAAAAGATTGGATTATAATTTTTCTTTCCTGTCAGGCTTTGATATGAAGGATAAACTGGTCCCATAAAATGGTTTGGTTGGGAAGTGTTTTCTTTTTTTCTATTCCCTTAAAGAGTGTATAAGACTGCCATTTTTTCCCCTTGATAAGTTGGAAAAGTCACCAGTAAAGGTAAATGGGCCTACTATTTTCTTTATAGGAAGGTTTATTATTTTTAACAAATTTATTGAGGTATAATTCACATCAAATAAACTACATATATTTCAAGTGTACAATTTTGTAAGTTTTGACATGGGTATAGCCAATGAAACCATCACCAAAATCAAGATAATGAGTGTGTATTTCACCCCCAAAAGTTTTCTCATGATGCTTGCATCTCCTACAAACCCACATAACAATTATGTGTATTGTATTTATTTTAGTGAAGTGTCTGTTAAATTTTTTTTGCCCATTTGTGATTGAGTTTTTAGAGTTTTTATATTATCTCCCAGTCTGTGGTTTGTGTTTTTGTTCTTCGAGCAGTGTCCTTCTAAGAACAGAAGGTCTTAATTGTGATAAAGTCCCGCTTATCAATTTATTTATCATTAGAATTCTGGAAATTATTGCTTTACGTATTTCAAGATCATATTATTAGGTGAAAACAATTTTTAAACTGTTCTATCTTCCTGGTGAATTGACTGTTTTATCATTAGGAAATGAAAGTGTAATGTTTATGACTCGTAATACTTGTTGCATTTGAGTTTCACTGTTACTTTTTCTGCAGTAGCAGATCCCGCGGGGCAAAAGTGACTGTGGGCGGTAGGTTCTTCCTTCCCACCTTCTCTCAGTTAGGCCAAGTAATGTGGCCCTGTGAGAGCGCTGCAAAGCTTTAAGAAAAAATTCCAGCATTTTAATTATTTGCTGCAGGAGAGTTGATCTGAACTCCTTTGTTGGCTGTTTTTTGAATTAATATCTGCCACACTGTTAACCTGTCTTTTACTTCTAACAAATTCTCCATGTTTTTATTTGGATTTTCATGGTGGACCATTATCATCTGCACATGGTTTCAGGCTTTACTTAATCCTTTCCAACTTTTATGTCTGTAATTGTTTGTATTGTTTTATCACATATTAGGACCTCCAATATAATGTTAAATAGAACTACTAACACTGGAAAATCTTGTTTTGTTCCTGATTTTAAAACAAATGCTTCTAGGGATTTTACTACTAAGAATAATTTCTGTAGGCTTTTACCGGATACCTTTAGTTGTTTCGAGGAAGATCCCTTCTATTTCTCCTTTGCTAAAAGATGTTTTTCCTTAGCACCTTCGACTCTGTTTTGTTAATATCAAATATTCAAAGTAAAATATTTATTTTAGCTAATATTTTATTCTGAATATTTATCTTTCAATACTATTTGAATTTAATTAAATGCTTTTTGTGCATCCATTGAGAAGACCCCATGGTTTTCTTCCTTTACCCCATTAATTCGTGGTGAGTTACTGGTGGTTCCTGATTTCTCTGTTAATTTATCACTGCATGCCTGTGGTAAATCCATTTTGCACTCGTTGTATTATCTTTTCATAAACTACTAGACTCACTAACAAACTTTAAGTAAGGAATTTAGCATCAATGTTTATGAGTGGAATAACCCTGCAATTTTCCTTTTCTCTGTTGTCCTTGTCTTACTTTGTTATCCATGAAATACAAACTTTATTGAGTATGTAGGGGAAGTTCCCACTTTTTCAATGCTGTGAAAGAATTTGTATAAAATTGGAATTGTTATTTCTTGAAAATTTAGTGGAAATAACTTTCAAAATCATAAACTGTGTGTTATATGTGTTATGGAATTTTTTCAATACTGATTCAGCTTTCCATTTCATTTTGTGTCAGTTTTTGTTCACTTTATTTTTCCAGTAATTAACTTCATTTATTAAATTCATTCACATATATTTATTCTGGGTATTCAGTTAATGACTTTTTATCTCTGTCTCTGTACTTATGTATTTTTACATTTAATATTTAAATTTGTACTTTATTTCTTCTTTCTTGGTCAGTATTCCCAAAGCTAATTACCCTTTCCAAAGAATCAATTTTTGGCCAAATTATTTTAACATTCTGTTACCTTCATTTTCCTTACCTTCTCTTTCCTTAGTCTATAATTCTTGTCCTCTCTTTAAAATGGAGAATGTATAATTTAGATTTTTCAGCCATTTTGGTTTTCAAATATAAACATTTAAGGTTAAACATTTCTCCTTTTGTACAGTTTGCTACATCCCAGGATTTCTGATACATTTTATTTTCATCATTTTATTCTAATTCTTTTTTTAATCCTTACCTGAAGATATTTTTTTTCATTGCTTTTAGAGTGAGAGGAAGAGCAAGAGAGAGAAACATCGATATGAGAGAGAAGCATCAATCGGTTGCCTCCGTTCTGGCCCAGAACCACAACAGGTATGTGCCCAGATGGGGAACCGCACCCACAGCCCGTTGGTTATGGGATGACACTCCAACCAAGTTTCACAGGCCAGGGCTAGTTCTAATTCTTGAAAAATTTCCATTATAGTTTCTTTAACACATGGGTTATCAAGATGTGTGTTTTAAAATTTCTAAACATATAGAATTTTTCATCTATAACTTTTGTTCTTGTCCTTTAAATGAATTGTTGTGACCATTTTCACCTTTGACTAGTTTTGCCTGTTCTACAATTTTGTACCAGTTGATTCATGTTATATGTAGGCTTTTTATTTGTCTTCTTCCACTCAGCATTATATGAGATTCATCCACATTTGTTAAATGAAAGAGTTCATTCCTATTTATTGCTATGTAGTATTCTGTTATGTAAATATATCACAATTTGTTTATCCATTGCCTTTGATGGACAGCTGGGTTGTTTCCAATGTTTGGCTATTGGGTTTTTTTTTTTTTTTTAAGTTTTTATTTATTTTTTAGAGAGGGGGAAAAGAGAAAAAGTGGGATAGAAACATCAATGTGGTTGCCTCTCATGTACCCCCTACTGGGCACCTGGCCTGCAACCCAGGCATGTTCCCTGACTGGGAATCAAACTGGCAACCCTTTGATTCACAGGCTGGTACTCAACCACTGAGCCACACCAGCCAGGGCTGGCTATTGTTAATATAATGGCTCGGAATACTTTTTCACAAGTTTTTCTCTTGAATGTTTTAATTTCTCCTAGACAAAATAGAAATGCTGGTTTGAAGGACAGATGTATCTTTAATTTTATGAAGAGTTACTCAAACTTTTCCAAAGTGGTGTTATGATTTTATATTCCCATGCACAGAGTTCCAATTGATCATTGTGCCAATATTTAATATTATTCTCTTAATTAATTCTGGATACAAGTTCTTTGTCAAGCACATGAGTCATGAATAATTTGTCCCAGTCTTGGCCTGCCTTTCCATTTTCTTTTTTTAAAGGATTTTATTTATTTTTTATTTTTACAGAGGGAGAAGGGAGGGAGAAAGAGAGAGAAACATCACTGTGTTGTCTGTAGCACACCCCCAACCGGGGGCCTGGCCCACAACCCGGGCATGTGCCCTAACCAGGAACCTAACCTTGCGCTCTGTGGGACAATGCCCATCCACTGAACCACACCAGTCAAGGCCCTTTTCATTTTCCTAATGATGTCTACTAAGGAAGAGAAGTTGTTGATTTTGCTTTTCTAATTAATCAATTTTTTCCTTAATGGTTATTGGTTTTATATTTTGTCTAAAAAATTGCCAGTCTCCAAATCATGAAGATGTTCTTTGATTCTTTCTTCTAAAATCTTTATAGTTGTAGCTTTTTCATTTAGATCTATGATCCTAGTTTTTGTGTTTGGCATGAGATAAGGGTCAAGTTTTGTTTTTGTTTGCAATGTATATCCAATTGTTTCAGAACCATTTGTTAAAAATATGTTCCTTTCTATATTAAATTGCTTAGGTGACTATGTCAAAAATCAGTTGACCATATATACGTAGGTGTATTTCTAGGCTCTCTTTGTTTACCATTCTGTGTTGTACCTGTGCTTGTTACATGGTTTTGACTACTGTAGCTTTATGATGAAACTTGAAGTTCAGCAGTGTTTATCTTTTTTATTCTTTATGTTGACTACTTTAGGTCGTTTGTATTTCCATGTGAATTTGAGGTCAGCTCATTAATTCTACTTCAGAAAAGAGTATAAGTGTTGATAGTGGGCATCTCTGCCTTGCTCTTGCTTAGGAGTAAAATATTATATATTGCATTACTGCACTTTCCATAGATGTTCTTTATCTGATTAAGATAGCTCCTATTTATTTCTAGTTTGCTGAGAGTTTGGGGTTTCCAAAATCACGAATGGGTATTGCATTTTGTCAAATACTTTCTATCCAAAGAGATGATCATGCGACAATATAGTTAACAGTTTATTATCTTGACTTTTAAATGTTAAACCAACATTGTACTCCTTTGATAAACCATGCTTGGTTGTGATGATGTATTATCCTTTTTGTGTATTAATGAATTTTATTTTCTAATATTTTGTTAAAGATTTTTTATCCATATGTGATAGCCAGACCCTGGCCAGGGCCACAGGAGCCAAGGGGAGAGGTGCAGAAGCAGCACTGCATTGCCTGGGTAACCAGGCTAGCTTGGCACGCAACACAGACACACTACCCGCTTGCTCACCACCACCACTTCAGGAGGCCCTGGGAGGAAACCATTGAGCTGAGCTTATGTGTGGCAGACCCTTCTGCATGGCGTGGGCCCAGCTCCCACTCGGAGATGCACTGGACCCACGGCCACAGATAGGTTCTCTTGTGGGTAGTCAGATTTGCAATATACCTAAGCTGTTTTGAGGTTTGCTCTTTGCTAAAACTCCCTCACCCTGCAAATGCTTACTGTGACTTCCTAAAATCCATGCTGAGCCTTGCAGGGAAGGATATTCATTTGCTAATATCTTTCTTCTGTGATATAATGGGGAGCACTGGCTACTTTGTTGTAACCAGGATAGTGAGGGAGAACCATCCTGTAATGTGAGGAGAGAAGAATTAGAATAAAGGCCTGTCAAGGCGGAGGCCGTGGCTTTTGCTCCTCTTCAGAGAAAAGCCATGCTGTCATCCTATTTCCTCCACCGGACTCGGTAGTCCCTGTGTATGTTTTAATTCATCCACAATGACGCAGACACTGCTGGCCGGTGTCTGCATCACTTATGGAAGGTAGCAAGGGTGATTGGTTAAGGGAAAAACTCTCTACTCCCTTAGAAGTCCGGTGGAGACCTGTCAGACTAGGCTGAGAGGACACGATTGGTTGGGTTGGGGGAGGGACCCTCCCAAACCGTGCACAAGTTGGAGCACCTGGCCTGGCCCACACGGGTAGATTATATAAATTGAGGGAAGGGAGAGCCCCACTCTCTCTAGAACCCACCACTCGTTCAGATGTGCGGGCCACTCACTGCTTTGCAGCTGCCAGAGGCTAAAGCTAGAATGCAACCTGGAACAAGCCAAGCTCTCTTGATAATCATGCAGCAGCCACATGCAGTTCCCAAAGGACTGTATTTTTTCAGTGGAAGAAGGAACTCTGGGTACAGCCTTCACTTAGTCTGACGTAGAGTGGCTAGGCTTTCCAGAGGGGATGGACTTTGAGGCAGAAGCCTGCCATCCTGCCAGATTCTGCAGCTTTTGGGTAAAAAGAACTTTCCCTTTCCCACCAAACTTCCACCTCTGGAATTTGCCTATATGGGTGGCAGCATGCAGCCGTGCAGCTGAATCCCACTTGTTTGGTAACGTATGAAATGTTGGTCTACAGCTGTTTTTTCCCCATTCTCTGCCTTGTATTAGGGATATGTGGGTGAATTGCAGAGAATTATTCTCTGCTCTCAATAAATCTTGAAGATTGAATTAGGTATTAATTCTTTCTTAAATGGTTTATAATGCACCAGTAATCTTCTGGCACAGGACTTTTATTTTTAGGAAGATTTAAAAATATAAATTACTATTTTCTATAAATAGTGCAAATCAGATTTTGTATTTCTTGAGTCAGTCTTGATTAAGTTCTGCTCTTCAAGGAATTTGTTCACTTCACCTAAATTGTAAAACTTACTGGCTTAAGTTGTTCATATGATTCTTTTAAAGGTCTATAGACTCTATAGATAGTCCATCTTTCATAACATTGAGAATTCATAATTTTTTTCTGGATTGTTCTTACTAATCATCTATCAATTTATTAACTTTTTGAAAAAACAAATTTTGGCTTTGTAAAAATTTAGTATTTTATGATTTCTGCAACCATACTTTATTTTTTATTTGATCTTTAGAGGGGAAGGGAAGAAGAGAGGGAGAGAAATATCAATGTGTGGTTGCCTCTCATGCATCCCTGCTGGGAACTGGCCCGCAACCCAGGCATGTGCCCTGACTGGGAATCGAACCATAATCCTTTGGTTTGCAGGCCCGCGCTCAATCCACTGAGCTACACCAGCCAGGGCAGCTTTGTAAAATTTTTATTTCTGCTTATTTTTCTAACTTCAAGTAGAAATTAAGATGGTTGATTTGAATGAAGCCTTCTTCCTAAACATGTCAAGCTTCTTTTCCTCTAAGCACTGCTTTAGCTGAACCCAAAAATTCTTATTGTCACTTGGATTAAAATACTAATTTCTTGTTATTTTTTTACTGTTATTTTGCATGTTTAATTTTTCCATTATTTTCTACCTATTGTACTGTATTGACTCCCAATATACTTCCTGTGGTCAAGGATTCAATCATCTGAAATTCATTTAGACTTGTTGTATGACCCATATGATCTTACAAAAACTTTCTTGTGCATTTGGCAAATTGCTGAGTGTACTGTACAATAAATATCAGTTAGGTCAAGGTAGTTGATATTGTCATTCAGATTGTATTTTGATTGTATTTTTTAAAATATACCCTATCAATTCCTGAGGGTTGTTAAAATATCAAACTGTAATTGTGACTTCGAGTTTTTGTTGATTTTAACAGCCCTACCATCAAGATGCACACAATTGGTTTTTTTACTGATTATCACTCTAAGTTTATAATTGGTGCTGGCATGGCACATCTTTTCTCATCCTTTCTTTCAAACTATTTGTATTTAGTGTCTCCACCTTTTAGTTTAACAGTCTCTGTCTTTTAACTGAGAATGTTTCTTACATTTATTTATTGGAATCATTGGGTTTAGTGCACAACCTTAGATTGTCCCTGTTTTAGAAGAAAAACATTTTTTGTTTTACTTACATCTATTTATTTCTATTTGTATCATTTTATTTTTCCCCACCTTCACTTGGTCAATCATTTTTGTTTCATTTTGATTCTTGTAAGCAGTTCTAGCACTTTGCATTATTTTTTACTGGATGCTGTAAGGATTTTAACATGTACCTTTATTACAATCTACTGAGTATTATACTACTTTACATTAAGATTTATGAGACTTGCAACAGAATAGTTTATTTACCCACATCCTCTGAAATACAATTCTGGGTAGGAGAGAGGTCCTTTAGATAACTGAAAACTAAGTAGTATACAGATATGATTTCTATTTTTCCTCCTTAACCTAGTACACGGTCTTCCGAGTTTTCAAATGGCAAATACAAAAGCTAAGTAAATAGGTTTTACCAAACACTCAACAGCATTTTTCAAATTTTGTTTACAGACTTTGTACGTGAAGTTATTAGTCTATGCGTCTTGTATCAGATTATTAACTGACAGAGAATAGTGCAAACCTCTTTTAGTTTTTCCTTCTAATGTTAAAAACCTGAAGGATGTGTTTAAGACATTTTACTCTAAGATTTGTTCCATCTTGCCTTTGTGTTATTAGTCATTACCAACATATTAATACAAACTCTGGGGACAATTTCAGAGACTTGCTGTTAAAAGTAAACCAAACCAAACTTGCCCTGGCTGGTGTGGCTGAGCGGATTGAGCACCAGCTCATTAACTTTATAGTTCGATTCCTAGTCAGGGCACATACATGGATTGTGGACCAGGCCCCTGGTTTGGGGCATGAGGGAGGCAGCCATTCTGGCACATGTTGATATATCTCTCCCTCTTTCACCCTCCCTTCCCCTCTCTAAAAATAAGTAAAATCTTCAAAAATAAAACCAAACTCAATCACCTCCATAATATGAAAGCTATTACTCCAACTGTCCGAAACAGTCAAGTATTCTACTGTTATTTAGAACATTTAAATTTCCCAACAAAACCAAAATAGAATTGTTTGGGAAAAGCTACTAATTACCAAGACCAAGGTTTGGAACACTATGCTAATGCTTCACATATACTGTCTTAATATTCACAACCCTTAGGTAACTACTTACTATCCCTTTTCTAGTTGAGCAAACAGAAGTTAGTTCAGAAGTTTGATCAGTCAATAACATAAACATTTCTAATATTCAAATTTTATATATGTGATTTAGGTCCTTCTATATCCATACCTTGCATTCTTAAACATGGTTCTACAGTTTACATAAGGGGGGGAAGTAGATTGGAACTCCCAGGACAGGTTCTTCAATCCAGTTTTGTGGTTAAAAGAAGTGAGGAGAGGTTAAGGAATCCATTTGTACTGGGTTGGCCAAAAAGCTCATTTAGTTTTTTTTCTGTAAGATGGCTCTAATAGTGTGTAGTTGTCTTTAACTTCATTCAAAACAATTTCATTAGACTGTATCATGACAGCTGTCATCACTTTTAAAAAAACATCAAAACTGAATTTTTGTGCAGCCATTTTAATATTGAAGAAAATATGCAACATTTTCAGATTATAATTTATTATTTCAAGAAAGGTAAAAATGCAACTGAAACACACAAAAAAGATTTGTGCAGTGTATGGAGAAGGTGCTATAAATGATCAAATATGTCAAAAGTAGTTTGTGGACTTCTGGTCAAGATGGTGGTATAAAAGCAGACACGGCTCCCCTTTTCCCACATCAAAACTACAACTGAAATATAGAACCATCACTCAGAACTGTCAGAAATTGAGTTAAACAGAAGTCTGACAACTAAGAAATTAAATGCTTACACTGAGACTAGAAGGAGGGGCTCAGACACAGAACAGGTTGGGCCCACACCCACATGTGGTAGACAAAAGTTTGGGAGGGATATCTTCAGGAGCAAGGAGTCCCAGCCCCACATCAGACCCCCAGCAAAAGGTTCCAAGGCCAGAAGATAAGTCCCTACAACTTCAGGCTGCAAAAACCAGTGGGGATTTAGTCAGTGGAAGAAATTTCTGGAGCCCAAAGCAATTCCTCTTAAAGAACCCACACACAGTCTCACCTACTCAGACTCACTCCCTCCGAGCTCCAGCACCAGGATACAGCCATTTGAAAGGCACCAGGGAGAAACTCAAATGTCTAACATCAAGGCAAGCAAAGGCCATTGCCCCTTTTCTCAACTCTCCCCCCACAAAGCCAGCAAGCTAGTGCCATATCTGAGATTCCATCAACCTGGCATACAATGTTTGACCTGCCTTGTTTGATCCCTAGAGACTCTGCCCCACCCACCCACGCTGGTTTGCTGTATGAATGGCTGGTCTTGGCTGATGCTTCACAACTTCCTAAATCTCATCAAACAAGCAAGAGCTGGCGTCAGTGAGCTATAGGCCTGGCGCTAGCAGCAGCTAGCCTAGATTCACAACTTGGCTTTGCCTGGGACTCTCCCGTTCCAACACAAATAGCAGCCATCTGATTACCTGACAGCTCAGGGAGGGTAGCCCTGGGGCAAAGTACAGGTGGGGACTGATCTTGGCCTGCACCACCCAGGACACCCTAAGGACAGTGTACCCAGTGGACAGCTACAGACCACAAAGCACCACCACCCTGCCCCTGCACAACTGACCCTCCACAGAGCATGGAGGTTGGTGGTCAGTGGTCACACCCAATCTTTGCAGCTGACTAGCCTGGGTAAATCCCTCTCATTGATCTGCCAACAGCAATCAAGACTCAACTGGAAGAGGACGATGGGCCACTGGACCCTACAGGACACTTACTACATTAGGCCACACTACCAAGACAGAATCAAATCAACTCTACCTAATGTACAGAAACAAACACAGGAGGCTGCCAAAACAAGGAGACAAACATGGCCCAAATGAAAGAACAGATCAGAACTCCAGAAAAAGAGCTAAATGAACTGGAGATACGCAATCTATCAGATGCAGAGTTCAAAACATTAGCTATAAGGATGTTCAAGGAACTTAGTGAAGACCTCAGCACACCATCATAAAAAAAGATCCAGTCAGAAATGAAGGATACACTAATTGAAATAACAATTTACAGGGAAACAACGGTAGAGTGGATTAAGCCAGGAATTAAAGAAATAAGATTTGGAATGTAAGCAAAAAACAAACAAACAAGCAAACAACAACAAAAAAAAAAGAACCCATAAAAATGAGGATAGTTTTAGTTTAAGCAGCCTCTGTGACAACTTCAAGAGGTCCAACATTCACAGAATAGGGGTGCCAGAAGAAGATAAAGAGTAAGAGACTGGAAATCTATTTGAAAAAAATAGTGAAAGAAAACTTCTCTAATTTGGTGAAGTTGAGAGACATGCAAGTCCAAGAAGCACAGAGTCCCAAACAAGATGGCTGCAAACAGCCCACTCCAAGACACATAATTAAAATGCCAAAGGTTAAAGATAAAGAGAATTTTAAAGGCTGAAAGAGAGAAATTAATTACCTATAGGTAATTACCTATAGGGGAGTTAGTTTCCAAAAGACTATCAGCTGATTTCTCAGAAGAAACTTTGCAGGCTAGAAGAGACTAGCAAGAAATATTCAAAGTCATGAAAAGCAGGGACCTACAGCCAAGAGTGCTCTACACAGAAAAGCTATCATTTAGAATTGAAGAGCAGATAAAGAGCTTCCCAGACAAGAAACAACTAAAGGAGTTCATCACCACCAAAGTAATATTATATGAACTGTTAAAGAACTTATTTAAGAAAAAGATCATAACTATGAACAATAAAATGGCAAAAAATACAAATCTATCAACAATTGAATCTAAAAAAACTAAGCAAACAAGAACAGAAACAGTGTCATGGATGTACAGAGTGTTTTGATGGTTGTCAGATGGGAGAATTGTGTAGAGGAATGAGTGAAGAGGTGAAGGAATTAAGTACGAATAGGTAGCTACAGAATAGCCATGGGGATGTAAGTACAGTATAGGAAACGGAGTAGCCAAAGAACTTAAACGCATGACCCATGGGCATGAACAATGGTGGAGGGGGATTGCCTGAAGCAGTGGCGGGTGTTGGCGGGGGGGCGAAGGGGGGGAAAGTCAGGACAACTGTAGTAGCATAACCAATAAAATATAACTTTTTAAAAAGTGGTTTGTGAAATTTCTCTGTACTATTGACATTTTGACCAAATCTTTCTGTGGGGCTGTCTTACGTATTGAAAGATGTTTAGCAGCACCCCCTGGCCTCTACCCACTAGAAGCCAATACTGGTTGATAGCTGACATACTCAAAACATCCAAATCAAAGTTATTGGTGGAAATGAAAAATGTGTCTTTTATTTTACAGAAAAAACAAATGGACTTTTTACCCAACCCAATAGTAAATGCACGAAACTTAAAGGCTGACAACTAAGAAGAAATTGAAAAAAAAAAAAAAACCTAAAAATCAGCGGTAAAAACTCAGTCTTAGGGTCATATTCAGAGGCACAAACGACTAAAGGAAGTTTGTAATAAACACACCAAGGACCTAACTACACAACCAGAAAACCACTATATCTAATGGAACCTGAGTTGTTTGGAGTTAACATTATAGTCACATGAGTATTATTAAAAACATGGAGAAGTAAGCAGTATTTAAGAAAAATCAGTTAAATTTTTATGTGTAGGTTGAAAGTGTGAAATTCACTTAAGTGACACATGTTTCCCATTAGTCATCTATATCAAGTTCATGAGAGACTTCTTCCTCCAAAAGTTTAATAGATTTATGTTAAAGACAACATGTGTATTGAAAGTAGCAATTTTATTTGAGTTAAAATTATTTACAAAAACCCAAAGACATACTTCATGAAACTGGTACAAACTATTTTTTCCTGCCGTTGGCTTTTGCTCCAAAGATCACAGCTGAGAAATACTGTATAAAATAAAAATAAGATTGAATTCAGAAAAGTACTCTACTGTTCTAATTTCCAATTGGTAGTATTTACAGAAATATTTACAATGGAAAAAACATTACTTTAAAACTTTAATTTGTTAAGTCAGCCTCAAGTACCCTAAAATGCAGAGTTCTCTGAGGGTTAAACACACAAATGCACTGCAGTTTGGTGAGGTGATTTCTCCCCCACCTTGCCCCACCAAAATCTACATCTCTATCAGTGCTTGACAATTAGTTATTAAATAACAAAACAAAAAACTGTTAAACACTGAGGTAAATCAATTCTCAAATGATTACCAGTGTAACAGAAAAATGTAGTTCGCCCTGATTGTTCTCATCCAAATGTTTTATATCTCTTACCACCTGTCACAAGTCAGTTTCACCAAAAGTCTCTTCCTTTTCTTAAATCAATGATTAATAAATATCAATGTATTTTAAAATTAAAATATATCTAATGCAATTTTAAGGATATCATTTACTGATAAGCTTTTAAAATAGCTGGCTAGGCTAGCTTTTATACTCAGGGCAAATACCACCTCAGTCTTTCCCAAGTTACACTGGCATACTATGCTCTTAAAAGGTGATGGGTGGGGTTGGAGTAGGTAGGAGGAAGAAGAAAATAATTTGCCTGCAACCAGTTACTTCCTTATAGATTTCCCAACAATCTGCATTATCAAAAATAGGAAGACATTAGAAGGCAGCCACTGCATTAAAAAACATTACAGCTGGCACTGATACAAGAGCCCCGATTTGTCACTTTATACAAGGAAATAACCAAGTCTAAATGAGTAAAAATTAGACTTTTAGCTATTTTCCCCAGTACACACCAAACTAATATTTTTATGGCTTCAAGTTTTACAAATCCAATAAAGAAACATGATATAACTATCTGAAAGGTATTTAAAAATATTAAAGAAATAGATCTCTGGAATGCCTGTGTTCAGGCCCAATCAATTTTAAGGTAAAATGTATAACCAGTGGTCTGAACAATAATACAAGAAAAATTTGCAATGTTGTGAAATTAAATGTTTTGTGTTTCATGACTGTTTTCCAAACAACACACTGCTACGTAAACTAAGAATCTGAATGGAAAAAAAGGATCTTTTCTATACCAGCAATTTAAGGCTTTGCGTTTATGCATTTGATCCTGTCACTCTACAGAAGAATATACACGTTATCTGGAAACATGAATTCCACATTGGTGTTTTAGCTTTCTTATATTTATTGTACTGAACATTAGAAAATATATCTAGAGAGTCCTCCAATAAAACTTAATAATGCTTCAAGAGCCTCCCCTAACATTACGCGTAAACTACCCTGGGTTTGTCTATTTTGCTTCATCCTTTAACAGGGTACATCATCTTATATAATAGTCCCTTAAGCTGTTATTTGTTTTCTTGCGTCTATAGTTATAACTTATTATGATAACATAATGAACATGGTCATGGTCTCTAAGAGTGAAAAATAGTTTGACAACCCAAATCAAATCAAGAATAAAAAATATGCTATTCATCCCTTGTGTCTTTGGATTCCATCTAATTTTAAATATAGACAGTAGTTCAGGGAACAACAAGAAAAATAATTCACAAAATTATTAGAAGCTTTATTTACGATTGGAATCATTCAACAAAATAGCAAAAGCAAATGAGCCTGAAAAAAGGAACTAAGCTGTTGTCTAGAATGTCCACAGAACATTCAATACCTCAGTAGCTAAGCTGCCTTTGCACCTGGCTGGCATGACAACAGTGGCTCAACATACACAGCAGTTGCACTAACAGCAGCACAAATTTTCCCCTTAAAACTTGCCCAGAGTAAAGCAAGAAAACAAGGGAATAGTATAAACTCTGCCAAAGTAAGTGTAATTAAATACTGCATGGAATTAACAGCCTGAACCTTTTCCCTCATTTTTGATAGCTGCAGATTGATGTAGTAACTGTCATTTAGCAAATGCAGAATGCATGACGAAGAAATCAGGAGGCCTTAAAAATCCAAATGTGAATGATACTGATGAATGTTCTTGGTATATCTTCAAGGACTTCTTTCATGACTTTTCTTTGTCTAAGAATAGCTCCAGCATTACCAAGCACCTGAAGCAAAGGTAAAGCAGCTAGCAATGTTCCAAGTATTCAATTACTCTAGAGATAGATTTCTGGCCTGTGGTTCCAACAGCACACTGAAAGGGGGAGGGTGGGGTGGGTAGAGAGGAAGTAACAGTTAATATTTTACAATTTCTTAAAAAGTATTACATCAAAGCATAAATTCTTTAGCTTTACTAAACTGAACACTATGAATCAAAACACACTGAGATTAAACTGTGGCTTTCATAATAGTTATCAGTATATTTGGCCATAATCCTTAACAATTATCTTTAAAAAAATAGAGCATACTTATTAAAAGAAGATCCCTTTTGCTTTCCACTCTATGGCCATAGTATTTTTATTTCTACTGTCATTAATGTATCATACCTATATATAAAACCACAGAAGTTGCAATAAAAGTTACTTACAGTAAGATTCATAAAGCTCAGGAATTTTTTGAGCATCTCTGTCATTATTGAAAAGTCCCCTTCAGGAAGATACTCCCTCACAGTGGTCACATTAATCTGAGGAAACATCAAAGAAATATTAGTCAGTAGCAGAAAACATGAGCTTGACCTTGCACTGTGTTGATGGTTTTGGCACACATTCTGTTCCAAACGTTTGCAGGTTCCCTGAAATTCCTTGGTTAACATACAACTTCCTCTTTCCATACTCCCTAACTGTGCCTGCATGTGTGCATGTGTGTCCTCATTCCCTAGCCCATCCTATCTACAGAAAGGAAAAAGGTAAAGCTGTCAAGGCTATAAAAAATTATGTGTGCACATTTACTTTTATAAGTATACAGAAAGTGCCTAAAAGAAAATGTGCTGTTGAGTGTGTGTGTTTATGTTACAGGGGAGGGGTGTTAGGAAAGGAGGAGGAAGGAGTACAGATTTAAAGTTACACTTTAGAATGTACTCAAGGGCTGCTTATGAAATAGAAAGAAAAAGATGAAAGAACATTTCTCACGTTCCACAGGTGAAGTCAACTAATTACGCTGGTTAGGAATGAACTAGATCTTTCCAAAGATAAATTTAGTATAATTCAGGAGGAGAATACCATCAAAACAGGAGAGATTGTGTTTCCCAACATTGTTAGCCAGAGGCAGCAAAACTATATATAAACCAATCTGTTTTAAGAAAAATATACAACCTGCTTTAAAAACTGTTCTATTTTGCCTTTTGGCTCTCTGAGCAGCACCATGGCAGTTGGCAAAAGTAAGCGCCTTGCAAAGGTAGCAAAAGGGGAGCCAAGAACAAAAAGTGGGTGATCCATTTTCTAAGAAAGACTGGTATGATGTAAAAGCACAAGCTATATTCAATGGAAAAACTAGTGGAAAAACGACGCAAGGAACCAACATCCTATCTGATGGTCTCAAGGGTCATGTTTTTGAAGTAAGCCTAGCTGATCTACAGAATGAGGAAGTTGCAATTTAAAAATGCAAGCTAATTACTGAGGATATTCAGGGCAAAAAATGCCTGACTAATTTCTATGGCTCTTACCGGAGACAAAATATGCTCCATGGTCAAAAAATGACAACATGACTGAAGCTCATGTTGATGTCAAGACTTACTGATGGTTGGTTATTTGCTTCATCTATTCTGTAGGTTTTCCTAAAAAAACAAAACAATCAGATTTGGAGGACCTCTTATTCTCAATTACAGACAGGTCTGCCAAATCTGGAGACGACGATGGAAATCATGACGGAGGGTGCAAACAAATGACTTGGAAGAAGTGATCAATAAACTGATCCCAGACAACATTGGAAAAGATAAAGAAAAGGCTTGCCGCTATTTATCTGTTCCATGATGTCACTGTCAGAAAAGTTAAAATGCCGAAGAAGCCCAAGTTTGAACTGGGAAAACTCAGGTTAGCAGTTCTGGAAAAGTTACTGGGGATGAGATAGGTTTTAAAGTTGAATGAGCTGATGGATGTAAGCTCTCAGTCCAAGAATCTCTTTAACATTCAAACTTAATGGTGGCAAACAAAAAATCTTATTTGTGGGAAAATAAACTATTTCAGTATGTCTTTAAAATGCTTTGGAAGTTCATAAAGAATAAAAGGAAAAGCTCTTTTAAAAAGGTTCACCTATAATAAAAAAAACAAAAAGGAAATATGTTGTCCTGAGGTAGGGGGTGAGGGATTGGCAGGGGCAAGAGTTCTGATTTGAGTTTTGCTGATGGGAGCAGGGAAAGAGAAACTACAATTACTCTCTTTTAGGAAATCTGCCACGAGTCCCCTCTCTCCTGTTTTTTATTCTTGTCTGGGTACTTTTGAAACTGTAAAGAAGCAAAATATTGGTACAAATAAAGTTTCAGAAAAGATCTAATAAAAAATGTTGCTGCAACACCGCTCACTTCGGCAGTACATATACTGAAACCGGAACAATACAGAGAACATTAGCATGGCCCCAGTGCAAGAATGACAGGCAAATTCCATGAAGCATTCCATATTTTTGAAAATAGGGGAAGGGTCATCAAGAAATATATATGAGGACCCATGGACAAAGCAAAAAAGGGTAGAATCGAGGGTGGGAGGAGGGGGAAAATGGAGACAACTGCAGTTGAATAACAAAAACAAAAAATGAAAAACAGGACTTCTGGCCAAGATGGAGGCGTAGGTGGACACACACTGTGCCTCCTAACACAACCAAGATTAATGACAACAAAGATTTAGAAACAAAACAACAATCAGATCTGACAGAAAACTGAACCGTAAGGAACTTCAACAATCATTCCTCCAGACCGGTAGGAGGGGCAGAGTCGGTGGCCCTCAGTGAGGGATCAGGGCAGGAGAAAGCAGTGGTTGGTGGTCCTGGGTGGACAGGTGGCTGGCTGACCACAGATACACATTCGCGGGCAGATAAACCAGGCAAAAAAAGGGAGACAGACCATGCAACCCAGGGCCCCAGCATTGGGAAATAAAACCTAAAAGCACCTATTGAAAACACTTGTGGGGATTGAGGTGCCAAGAGAGACTCCCAGCATCACAGGAGTACGTTGGAGAGACCCACAGGGTCCTAGAGCATAGACAGGCCCACCCACCCAGGAGGAAGCACCAGAAGGGCCCAATTTGCTTGTGGAAAATGGCTAAAGTGACTGAAATACCAGAGACAACAGAGCAAGCGCCATTGTTCCCTCTCAGACCCCACCCCCACATACAGCGTCACAACCCCGGGACTGGGTTGCCCTGCCCTGGTGAACACCTAAGGCTCCGCCCCTCATATGTAACAGGAGCAACCAGACCAAAAAGAAAAATATATGGCTCAAGCGAAAGAACAAATCAAAGCCCCAAAGCCAATACTTCGAAGTGACCAAGAGATGGCAAGCCTATCAGATGCATGGTTCAAAGCACTGGTGATCAGGATGCTCACAAAATTGGTTGATTTTGCTCACAAATTAGATGAACAAATGAAGGCTACACTGGGTGAAATGAAGGAAAACACACAGGGAACCAATAGAGATGGGAAGAAAACTGGGACTCAAATCAATGGAGTGGACCAGAAGGAAGAAAAAAACAACCAAACAGAAAAGAAAGAAAACACAAGAATTCAAAACAATGAGGAGAGGCTTAGGAACCTCCAGGACATCTTTAAACGTCCCAACATCCGAATTATAGGGGTACCAGAGGGGGAAGAAGAAGAGCAACAAGTGGAAAACTTATTTGAACAAATAATGAAGGAGAACTTCCCCAATCTGGCAAAGGAAATAGACTTCCAGGAAGCCCAGGAAGCTCAGAGAGTCCCAAAGAAGTTGGACCCAAGGAGGAACACACCAAGGCACATCATAATTCCATCAGCCAAGATTAAAATGAAGGAGAGAATTCTAGAAGCAGCAAGGGATAAGGGGACAGTCACCTACAAAGGAGATCCCATCAGACTGTCAGCGGATTTCTCAAAAGAGACCTTGCGGGCAAGAAGGGGCTGGAAAGAAGTATTCCAAGTCATGAAAGGCAAGGACCTACATCCAAGATTGTTCTATCCAGCAAAGCTGTCATTTAGAATGGAAGGGAAGATAAAGTGCTTCTCAGATAAGGTCAAGATAAAGGAGTACATCATCACCAAGCCCTTATTATATGAAATGTTAAAGGGACTTATCTAAGAAAAAGAAGATAAAAAATATGAACAGTAAAAAGACAGCAAACTCACAGTTATTAACAACCATACCTAAAACAAAAGCAAACTAAGCAAACAACCAAAACAGGAACAGAACCACAGAAATGGCGATCACATGGAGGGTTAGCAACAGGGGAGTGGGAGGTGGAGAGAGGGGAAAAAGGTACAGAGAATAAGTAGGATAGACGGTAGGTAGAAAATAGATAGGAGGAGAGCAAGAATAGTATGGGAAATGTAGAAGCTAAAGAACTTATGACACATGGACATGAACTAAAGGAGGGGGTATATGGGAGGGAGGGGGTGTTCAGGGTGGAGGGGAATGAAGGCGGGGAAATGGGACAAATGTAATAGCATAATCAAGAAAATATATTTAAAAAAATAGAATGTTCTCATTAAACCCAATATACTCTTACTTTGGAACGTACCTTTAAAAGTTCAACCAAATTCAAAATAGTCACAAGAATTTAAGGTACAGCATAGGAAATACAGTCAATGACACTGTAAAAACTATGTTAGTGCCAGATGGGTACTGCATATATAGAACACATAAAGTAAATACGACTACCTAACCACTATGTTGTGCACCTGAAACTAGTACAAAATAATAATGAATGTAAACTGTAATTCAAAAATAAAATGTAAAAATGTTCACCAAATATTTGAAAGTTGTCTTTAAAAACTTTTACTTTTAGACAGAGGAAAGGGAGAAAGAAAGAGAGGGAGAGGAACATCCACTGGCTGTTTCTGACACACCCTCAACTGGAAACCTGGCCTGCAATGCAAGCATGTACCCTGGCTGGGAATCAAACTGGCAACCTTGGAGTTTGCAAGAGAATGCCCAATCAACTGAGCCACACCAAAGTAATAAATAAGTTAATTAGATAATGGTATGAAGCTGTCACAACAGAATCTTTTTAAAAACAACCCTGAACTATTACTTACTGGACTCTCCTGGCAGAGACACCCAAGAAGCAGTGCTGTATATGAGGCCACAATGCAATCCTCCATGTGTTTGCCAGCATGCTGAAGGGCTAAGAATAAACAAAAAACTGTTAACAGTATATCAGAAAACAGAAACTCAAGAAACCAAGTCTGTTCAACTCTGTTAGTTACCTTTTCTTCAAAATTGTTGAATATTAATAAATGATACTAAGATAATGGAATATCCACACAAATTAACAATAAAAAAAACTTCAAATGGAAGATATAAGATAATGGAAGATAATATAAGAGCTAAAACATAAAACTCTCAGAAAGAAACATACTTAATCTTTGTGACATTGTTAGGAAATGGTTTCTTAGATACAACACTAAAACCACAAATGACAAAATTAAAAAAACAGGTAAGTTGGACTTCATTAAACTTAAAACTTTTTGTTTCAAAAGATACCATGTACCATCAAGAAAGAGAAAAGACAACCCTCAGAATATATCTGCATACTGTGATGAAGGTCAGGTATCCAAAATATATAAAGAATTTGTGCAGCAAAAAGACAAACTAATATAAAGTATGGGCATTAGAACAGATATTTCTGCAAAGATATGTAAATGACCACTAAGCATGTGAAAAGATGCTCAACACCATTTATTAACTAGGGAACTGCAAATCAAGTGACATATACCTTCATATCAACTGAGATGGCTAAAATGAAAGAGACAAATAACTGAAAGGATGCAGAGAAAAGGAACCATTATGTGTTGCTGGTAGGAAATTAAACTGGCACAGCCACTTGGGAAAACAATTGGACAGCTGTACATGAAATGTTCATAGCAGTATTATTCCTAACAACCAAAGGCAGACACAAACCCAAATGTCCACCAGCTGATGACTAGATAAACAAAATGTGATATATACATGCAATGGAATATTATTTGGCTATAAAAATGAAATTAAGTATTAAGACATGCTATAACATGGATGAACACTGAAAATATTAGGCTAAGTGAAAGAGGCCAGTCACAAAGGGTCATATTGCATCATTCTATTTATATGAAATGTCCAGAATAGGCAAATCCAGAGGCATAAGTAGATTAGTGGTTTCTAATGGCTAAGGAGGGAAGAACAAGGGATAATTGTTTTTCACGGGTACAGTGATGAAAATGTTCGGAAATTAAACAGTGATGATGACTGCACAACTTTGTGAATATATTGAAAACTACTCAATTGTTTACTTTAAAAGAATGGATTTATCTTATATGGGGCTGAACTGTATCTCCCACCCAATTTATGTGTTGACCTCAGGGTACCACTACACTTGGACATGTGTGTTTCATTAAAAAGACAGCTAACTTAAAGAGGCTGTTAAGGGTAGGCCCTAATCTAATATTAACTACTGTCCACATAAGAAATTAGAATAAAGACACTCACAGAAGGAAGACCATGTAAAAATACAGGGGAATCTGATCATCTATAAGCCAAAAAGAGAGGCTTTAGAAGACACCAACTGTGAAGACACCTTGATGTTGAACTTAAAACCTCCAGAACTATGAGGAAATTAATTCTATTTTTTAAGCCACTCAGTCTATGATGCTTTACTAAGGTAGCCCTCACAAGCTAATACTTATTCCCAAAAAAGCTATTATTTAAAAAGACTGCTAAGCAACTAAAAATATTATGCCGAAGGAAACATCAAAACTTAGTAAATGAGAAAATAAAACAGATTTATTACAATACCAGAACTAATGACATTAGATTTGGAGAGCAGTGGGCATAAGAAAAAGAGACTGAGAAGCACTGTTGGTGCTTGCTTCCTCACTGGGTGAAAATGAATATATTACTTAAATTTTCTAACTTAAGTGACATGAAATTACAAGTGGATATTTTGCAGAACTTGCATAAATCAAGTATCACAGTTCCTGACAACAATAGGTAATGTTTGGTTAATGAAAACATTACCTTCTGTATATTCCTTACTGTGTTTGCTGCCAACTATGTATATACCATTTGAGAATGATAATTTTTTTTTGACAGTTTAGATCTCAGTTTATAGAGTGAAGCCAATAAAAGAATTTCAAAATTCCAAAACTGTAAAAACCTTTAGAGGGCAAATTGGCTGCTTCTCTTTACAGGTAAGTAGGTTGGCCCAGGAAGGAAAGGCAGACCTTTCTGGAACTGTACATATGCCTTCCTCACTGCCAGGAAGCCAGCAAAGAACTCCTATGAGCACTGAAATATCAAAGCTTGTATGCACTGAATAGAGGCCATAAAATAGATTAAAGTTTATAACAACATATGAATAAAAATTATGTTCTGAAGAAAGATAGGCCACTATTTTCCATTTGAATACACCACCCTAAATAAATATACCTTTATTGAGGTCAAGTTCTTCATCATCCTCCTCCTTCTTATGTTTCTCTTCCGTACCATCAGTCTTTTCAGTTGATACCCACTGTATTTCTCCACTTGTTTCTTGCCACTCTCCACTCTTATCATGCTGAGTGGTGGGAGCATCTTTGATCAACTCATCTGTTTTACTTTCTGCCAATTGGGCTGCTCGCTCTCGTTCCAGGAATAGCTGACAAAAATTATTTTTGAAGATGATTAAAAAGACATCACCAACCAACAACATGTATGTACGTACTCAAATATAAAGTTGTTTGTTTTTAAACATCACTAACCCTAGGAAGCATGTTTTCTGATCAAAAGGTTAAGTATCAGACAAGATGGGGCATGTTTAGGGTAGTATGAGAGTAGACCAAAAGGTTAAGTATCAATAAAAGCCCTTGCTCTGACCATCCTTGCTCTATGTCCTATGAAGGCCAAAACAAAGTATAATAGTTATTGGAATTCAATCAAGTAAAATAAGTGTGTTACTAATGATGGATGCATTCTCTTTGTAAAAATGAAAACCTCATTATTTCCGTTTGATGGATAATACAAAAAAAACTCAAGCAAAACACCCAAAAACTTGATTTAAAAAAAAAATTAAAAAGCCCAAGCAGAATGCATGGATTAACTAAAAAGAAGAAAGAATACATGATTAAAACTACATAGTACTGGATAAAAGCAACATGGCTTCCTTAAAAGAAAATTTAAGAGATAAACAAAAACCAGTAAAAAGTAGAAAGCAAAAAGATCTCAGAAAAAGACCCTGAATTGGAACTCAACTAATATTATTAAAAATGGAAGTGCAATTGTCAGTGGAAGTACACAGTGAAACTCTAAGTCAAAAAGGGCATACATCAAATTCCTTGTCTTCACTTATTTTATTTCCCCTGTGCTGGGTACAGTGCTGATCATACAAAAAGCATTTAACATACTGGTATGATTTAGGAAAAACCCCAAGTTATTAAAGACAACTAACTACCTGAAAATGAAATGCCAAGTAGATCTCCAAGATTTGCTTAGTATATAGAAGAGTGGTACATAAACCTTAATACCCATACAAAATAAAATTTACATTTTATATATAAAGTAGTACTTCTTAAAATTGGCTCAAGGATCCCTACAGATCCCCAAGTTCCTTGCAGGGAGTCTGTGAGGTCAAAATTGCATTCATAACAATATCAAGAAGTCAAGGTGACGTCTTTCATTTTCTCGTGAGTTTTCCAGAAGCATATCATGTGATTATATCACTGCTCTAATGGCTAAATGGAATGGGTGCCTTTGTTTCACAATTTTCTCAGTTTTGATTTCTAATTCAGTAAATATGGAAAGACAGAGCATGCATAAACAAAAAGATCTTACAAGTCCCCAATAATTTTTAAGAGTATAAAGAAGTCTTTTTTTTTTTTACTCCTCACCCAAGGACCTTCCTTTTATTGTTTTTAAAGAGACAGGAAGGGAGAGAAGAGAGAAACATCAATGCAAAAGAGAAGCACCAGTTGCCTCCCATTTGTGCCCAGACTGAGGATCACATGCACCTGGACTGGGGTGCAAACCCCAACCTAGTATGTGCCCTGACCAGGAACTGAACCTACAACCCTTTGATTACAGTACATGCTCTAACCACTGGGTCCCACTGGCCAGGGCAAGGGTATAAAGGCTTGAGATAAAAATAAGAGATGAGAATGGGCTCCTAATTACAATTAAGGAAAAGATCAAGTTGTGTAGATTACTTTTGGAAGACACAGTTTAGGCATTATTAGTTTCAAAGAAGCTAAAATGATTAACAGGTTAGCAAAGGCTTCAGAAACAATGGCTTCAGAAACAATGAAAAGTATGTTTCATTATCACTTCTGAATATATGCAAACCGTTATCTAAGGAAATGACAAAGGCAGCTAGGAACTCATGAGACTGGCAAAAAGTAAAAATTATAATGCCTACCACTGTCAAGAAATAATAATTCATATAGTTTTTTGAGGGACGTGTGTGTTTGGTGATTGGGGTGGGGTGAACTGGGGACATCAATTTTAAATATATACCTTCTGACACAATTCCTAAGCCAGAAAATTACTCCACAGATGTACTTTGAAAAGTATGGCCCTACCATACTTTTTTACCTCATACCAATAAATTAGGTCAGACCAATAAATAAATGATTGAGGACTTACACTGGATATAGAGAGGCTGGATGGTGATTCCTAATTTTTTATTAATAATCTAAATGTCTCATAAACAAATATGCCTTGTTTATGCTTTTCACTAACAATGCCTAAGAAGTGATTATAACAGTTGAATATAGTCAGAAGAGTAAACGTAAGTAAGGGTATTCATTCTAACCCAGTGTTCTCCTTGCTGAACTGGTGAGAGAAGAATGGGAGTGAGAGAGGTGGGGGGAACAGAAAGGGAAGAGGAGGTAAGGGTAAGGGGGAGAGAAGGTACAACTAATAAGGAAACTGGACAGATGCAACAAACTGAAGTTTGTTTTAACTTGTTGCTTACCTGCACTAAAGCCTGAACAGCATGAACTTGTCCAGCTATCCTTAAACTATCATCTCCTTCACTACAGAATGAAGAATCAAAAGAACACGCTGTTTCCATGTTGACAAGACAGTGCCGATTCCGAGCACTATACTCTACTAGATTTATCAGTAGACCTAGGCCCTACAAAAATTAAAACGTGCATTATTACCACAGTTGAGAATTAAAAGTAAATGAACAAAATATACATAACTTTTATTGGCAACTACAAACCTAGTCAGCATCCTGCCATCCACAAAATTAATTAAAAACTAGCATGTAAGGTCTTCCCAAAGAATGATTTCACCACTTTTAAAAAATCACTTTCAGTTTTTATATTTATTATTGGTACATAGGGCCCTTCACAGCTCTTTTGTACCATGAGATTATGTTCGTAAGAACTACTGAAACCCACAATATAGCAAACTGATTCTAACCCCCAAACTAAGATGAAGTTTTTATCATCAATCAAGTATTAAGTACTCATTTCTGAAACAGTCACTTCAACTCACCAGCACTCGAATATCAAATCTCTGCTCCTGAGGTAGGTACTTTGGAACCTGAAGCACACAGTTCATCGCTGTGCTAATCAAGCCATCTTGTTCTCCTGTTTTGGTGCTGCCCCACTCTAAAATACAAAATACGAGTGTGAAAATTGTTGCTGATTCTTCTTTATAACACCAACAATCAATATTTATTAACAAGGGTATTAAAGTGAGAAATGAAATATTTCTTTTTTGAAACACATTTTTGATTGTATATTTCCAAGCCAAGATACCTGGCTGGTTCTAAAATATCAGAACAGTTAAATCTATATATAAATAAACAACTTACATGATGGCAATTTAAAAAAATTACTACATTAAGAAAAGAAATAAGGTAATAACTTATTTTTACATGTAAATATACAATGTTTCAATGAGAACATACATAAAAAATATTACTTACCATTATCATTAGTTAAATTGAGCAACACGCCAATGATGGCCCGCATGCAGTCTTCCACTGCTTTGCCCACATGGTTAGTTACATTCTGCTGAGGCAGAGGTTTACTATCAGGAAAGCATAAACTGTTCTCAGCACGGTTATACTGCTGAATCAATTCTTCACAATGTTGTAATGCTCTTAAGAAAAAACAAAATGTAGACTATTAGGCTAAACAAAATAGTTACACTAAAAATTTCTATTTACTTAAGACTTTAATATTTCAAATCTGTCATAAATGCTGCCAAATTAGTTTATTTTTTATTCCCAAAGTTATAATGTATCAACTATTCAATCAGGTATCAAGTATGTCTGTTATCACACTAGCTGCTACATTTGATTTATTTTGGGAAAAATTGATAACTGATTTTTCCAGGCCAAGTTAAATTATAAACTCAATACAGAAGTTTTTATCTGTATTACTTATAGTTGTCTCCCATTTTACCAATCTCTCCAACACAAATAACTTACCATGACGCCCCCCCCAAACAAGCTAAAAATTTTTTTTTAAGATTTTATTTATTTATTTGTTAGAGAAAGGGGAAGGGAGGGAGAAAGAAAGGGTGAGAAACATCAACATGTGGTTGCCACTTGTGCATCCCCTACTGGGGACCTGGCCCACAACCCAGGCATGTGCCCTGAGAATTGAACTGGCAACCCTTTGCTTTGCAGTCCAGTACTCAAAACCACTGAACCACACCAGCAAGGGTCAAGCTAAAAGTTTTAAGAGCTAACGCTAAACATATTGAATTTCATTTAGAATGCATGCTCTTAGCAGGTACAGTATTATTTAAATTAATGTTGCATAAATAAACAGCCTTGTATAGATGGGTATTAAATACTTCATAAACATTACAGCAAATGACAAGAGGTCATTTAACTGATATATGTATATGTTCTGGCAGACATCAAATCAAGGTATCAGCTGCACACCAGGATTCTCAACATGCTACCCAAAATAACAACAACAAAAGTGATGCTTAAGGCCTAGTATTTCTTAAGATTCTCCTTAAATCACCATGTCCATTAAGAAGGACATGAAAGATGAGAGATGACGTAGGCTGACTCTGTTGGTTGATTTTACTGTATTATACGAACACAAAAAGCCCTTAAAAAAAAACTGTACTGTATTCCCCCTCTAGCTACTCCTTAAATCATATTCTTTGGTTAGGAAGGAATTCCTCATTGTCATCTAAAATAGTTTATTTAAGGACATGAGCCAGAACTACCATGCTGTTATTGTTAACTGCCTTAAGTAGTACTGAGCTATATTGCAGTTTGGGTTGAGAGGTGAGTGGAGAATGGCACTCAGTATGCTATTCTGGCATTTATCAGGGTTCTACAGAAAAGTTTAAAAAGCCAGATGAGTGAACTTTCACAAATCAGCTCTAACCTGTACTGCTAAGACATCTGACACTTGAAGCAAAGTTCCTAATTACAACAAAACAGCTAAAACCTGTCCTTGTAAGGAGTCAAAATACACAAAAGATATTTTACAGACTTCCGGCCAAGATGGAGGCGAAGGTGGACACTGTGCCTCCTCTCACAACCAAAATTAAGGACAACAAAGATTTAGAAACAAGAAAACAACCAGAACTGATAGAAAATTGAAGTGTATGGAAGTCCAACACCATTCATCCAGACTGGTAAGAGGGGCGGAGTTGTGGCAGGAAAAAGTGGAGTTGCGGACCGGTCACTCAGGCAGCAGCGGCTGGCCAACCCAGGTGCACAGGCAGGGTGGCAACTGTGCAGACCCAGTGAGGCCGTGCAAGGCAGCTGGCTGACAAGTGGCCCGCATTTGCATGCGTGCAGATAATCCAGGCGAAGGGGAAGCGGTGGAAGGGACTGGAAGCCGAGAGAGAGCGGAGCAAGCGCCATATTTCCCTTTTGGACCCCGCCCCCACATACAGTGTCACTACCCAGCAACTGGGCTGCCCCACCCTGGGGAAACACCTGAGGCTCCACCTCTCACTACATAACAACCTCAACTAGACCCCCCCCCAAAAACAAACAAACAAACAAACAAACAAACAAAAATGGCTCAAACCAGAGAACAAATCAAAGCCCTAGAGCCAATTCATCTAAGCAACCAAGAGATAGCCAACCTATCAGATGCACAGTTCAAAGCCCTGGTGATCAGGATGCTCACAGAATTGGTTGATTTTGCTCATAAATTAGATGAAAAAAATGAAGGCTACAATAAGTGAAATGAAAAAAGCACAGGGAACCAATAGAGATGAGAGGAAAACTGGGACTCAAATCAATGAAGTGGACCAGAAGGAAGAAAAAAACAACCAAACAGAAAAGAAAGAAAACACAAGAATTCAAAAAAACGAGGAGAGGCTTAGGAACCTCCAGGACATCTTTGAACATCCCAACATCCAAATTATAGGGGTACCAGAGGGGGAAGAAGAGCAACAAGTGGAAAGCTTATTTGAACAAATAATAAAGAAGAACTTCCCCAATCTGGCAAAGGAAATAGACTTCCAGGAAGCCCAGGAAGCTCAGAGAGTCCCAAAGAAGTTGGACCCACGGAGGAACACACCAAGGCACATCATAATTCCATCAGCCAAGATTAAAATGAAGGAGAGAATTCTAGAAGCAGCAAGGGATAAGGGGACAGTCACCTACAAAGGAGATCCCATCAGACTGTCAGCTGGTTTCTCAAAAGAGACCTTCCAGGCAAGAAGGGGCTGGAAAGAAGTATTCCAAGTCATGAAAGGCAAGGACCTACATCCAAGATTGCTCTATCCAGCAAAGCTGTCATTTAGAATGGAAGGGAGGATAAAGCGCTTCTCAGACAAGGTCAAGATAAAGGAGTACATCATCACCAAGCCCTTATTATATGAAATGTTAAAGGGACTTATCCATGAAAAAGAAGATAAAAAATATGAACAGTAAAAAGACAGCAAACTCACACATATTAACAACCATACCTAAAACAAAAGCAAACTGAGCAAACAGCTAGAACAGGAACAGAACCACAGAAATGGAGATCACATGGAGGGTTAGCAACAGGGGAGTGGGAGGCAGAGAGAGGGGGAAAAGGTACAGAGAATTAGCAGCACGGATGGTAGGTAGAAAATAGATAGGGGGAGGGCAAGAATAGTGTGGGGAATGTAGAAGATAAAGAACTTAGGACACATGGACATGAACTAAAGGGGGGGAATGTGGGTGGGAGGGGGTGTGCAGGGTGGAGGGGAATGAAGGCGGGGAAATGGGACAAATGTAATAGCATAATTAATAAAATATATTTAAAAATATTAAATTAAAAAAAGAAAAAAGACATTTTATAAAGAAGAAATAGATTTAACTTAACAACAACACTCTCTGGTAAGGGAGGGTAAAACAGGTTAAAAAAAACTAGAACACATTCCTTAAGGGTACACTAAGTGTGATACAAAATTTACAAAAATAGAAGACATAAGAGATGGAGGGGAAATTATAGATTAAAAAAATCTATCAGAAAGTACACACTACTAGAAATTAGAGACTACTGGAAATTGAATACTGACTAAACATGATAATATTAAGTAATTAAATATACAGGGCATGAAAATAGTAAAGTGGTTATATTTTTAAAGAGTCCTCCCTCTTTTATGTACCTAAGTATTTATGTATGAAAGGATAAGATATCTGTACTTTGTTTCAAGATAATATAAAAGGAGGAATGAATAGGGTTACAGATGGAAATAAGATTGGACATGATCAATGATTATTCAAGCTCAATAATGTAATGTATTTCATCTCCTTTTGTCATGTATGAAATTCTCCAAAATAAGAGGTTAAAAAACAGAAACCTGAGTCAGGTAGTTAGTGGGCCTCTGACACTATACTAAGGACTTTGGATACACATGCAAAAAAAGGAACCACAGGGATTCAGAGTTTGATTATTTTATAAAGCAGAGATCTGAGGAAGGCTAACCCCTGTGGTACTATACTGGACAGGCTAGAAGCCAGAGATATCAAGAATTAGGGTAGAGATATCAGGAAGAGGCTGCTGTATTGGGGTGATAGCATTTGCCTAATGGCATACAACTTGGGCTGAGAGAGTGGAGAATGGGAGAATAAGCTACATATAGATCTGGAAAAACAGGTAAAAGAGGAATAGTGAACTTCACTTATAATAAAAATAAGGACTAATACTTAGTGTTTACTATACATCAAGCATTGTTCTAGACTTCACACACTGTATGAACTCTTTTAATATATATTGTTCATAATATATAAACATACAAGAGACATATTAAATTTTTTAATTTTAATATTTAATATATTATTTAATATACATATTTTAAGTGTTATATATAACTTAACATATAACATTTATATGTTAAGTTACATCTTATGGAGCAGACACCAGACCTATGCACCTAGGTTTTAGAGGAGGAGAATAGGGGAAAAAATTTTGAAGCAAAAAATGTGGTAAAAAAAAGGTATGTCTTATAGTCCGAAAAATACAGTAACTGCCTTGCTCTTAGTTCCAGGGGCTAAAGTTATAAGATGGGATCCACACTCAAGTCTTTTTGGCTCCAGAATCTGTACTCCTAACTATATAGTATAGTATACCGCTTCTGGTACACAGAATTCAATAGACAGAAGTATTTTAGGGAGAAAAATAACACAATCATATTTCCTTCATGATCAATCCAAACGCTTTAAATAAAAAACATATTTCAGAAAAACTTACTTAGCTGATGAAACAATGAGTTGTGAATCTTTATATGCTATCAAGTAGCTTTGATTCTCTGGATTATGCACAGTCACCTAGAAGGAAAAATCTTGAAATGATTGTGGCAATACATAACTTTTATTCATTCACATACAACACACTATGCCTGATGCTCTAAAATACATAAAGATGAGAAAATTCAGTCTTTGTCATGTAAGGGAATAACCACCCACATATTCCAGATTTAAAATAATAGAGCCATCACTTTATTAATAAAAAGCAGCCTCTAATTTATAAAGTTCTTAAGTGGATTCATTAGAATAAACAAATATACAGGGGTGGGCAAAAGTAGGTTTACAGTTGCGAGTATATGAAACAGTTTATTACTGTATTATTATTCATTGTATTATTTATGCATGAACAACTATAAACATAGTTCTACCCACCTCTGCATGCTTATGAAATGTGCCTAATGCATTCCAGAAGAGAAGAAACAATTTCAATAATGCCATAACTTTTAATTTTTACTTATTGTTTTAAGACAGAGGGAGAGAAACAGAAAAAGACATCAAGAGAGATATCAATTTCTTCTTGTTCCACTTATTTATGTACTCATTGGTTGCTTCTTGTAAATGCCCTAACCCGAGATCAAACCTGTAACCTTCATGTATCAGGATGATGCTCTAACCAACTGAGCTACCTGGCCAGGGCCAGAAACTTTCAATTATACTGGATTATTTTCCCAAAGATGTTTCAAAAAGCACCTAGCTACTTCAATCTGATCAACAATCAATCTATGCATCCTGAACTTCACAGGCGGCATAAATTCTAATCTACACTGAACTGGGTAGTTATTCATAAAAGCAAAACAAATATAACTTATAGCACATAATTCAACAGTATCATTCAATACCAAATATTATTATGAAGTGTGATTATAAACAATCTGACTCTAGTAATGGCTAAATCAAGAAAATCCTTATTCATTTCTTTAAATAATCTGACTGCATTTAAGTATCATTTTCCTCAAACAAGATATTTAGGCAGAATTCCACATTAAGGAAAGAAAATATTAATAACACTTGTCAATAAAAACAAACTTGACATGCAAGTATTCTTGGAAGACTAAACTGCTCTTCATTTAACTTGTTCATTAACACTGGTTGCTCAAAGAATACAATTTCAATTTGGACTTTAAAAAAGTAAAACCCTAGAACTATAAAATATAAGTGGATTTAGCAGTCTCGTGCAGTCAGAATTAAGATTAAATAATTTCCCCCAAATAGGTATCCATACTTACACTTTCTAGAACTCGTAAACATCTCTCTGCTCCCCATAACGAGGCTACTAATTTCTCTTCATCCTCATCTCTACTTAGATGATCCACACATTCTTTCACTGGAAGAAAAGAAGTGGATATACATTAGTCTGTCTCATTATCTCAATACCTACACCCTTAACTAACATTAAAAGCCACCTGTACACATGCTATGAATATGCCGGAAACTCCCTGAACATTATTTATTCTAAGCTTTACACTATGAGATGCTAAAATGTATGAGACTAATTTATTGTAATTATTTTACAACTTCCTAATTTCAAAGCATTAATAGCATTTCCTTTATAAGTTAAGAGATTTGCAAGATGCTACTAAAAGAACAAATCTTTTCAACCTGATGCCATTATTTTTAATTATGTAAATAAAATATTTTCTTCAGGATTTTAAGCAATATATAAAAGTTATACATGCATTTATCTTACCTTTATCTACAATATGATCCAGACCACCCAAAAGCCGAAGCTCTTCTTTGAACCAGTCTCCTGCTCTCTTAGAAGTAAGGGACAATAACGTCTCCATAGCTAAATGCCCAGTCTAAAAATCAGAAGTACCATTAATGAACATTCACGCTTAGCAATGATTCTGAGGCAACAATTCTACAGATTTTCTTTAGAAAAGTTCACTGCACGCTACAAGCCCATAGAATTCTTTGTTTTTTTTTTTTTCCACGGTATTCTTTATAATGTAGTAAGTGCTTTTAGAAGTAAAACTGAAGTGATTTTAATTTTTATCTGAGTAGTATAAGCTAAAGAAATGTTTAACTATGGACTTGTTTTCATGGAGCAAACCCATTATTAAAAGTAGTCTATCATTTATCAGTTCAATGAATATATACTGGTGTTATTTCTAAGGTATAGAGACGTAAGGGGTGGAACTGTTGAATTAAAGTGTACATGCATTGAAATGTACAAAAATTTATTGGGTTAATTTACCATAAAGGCCATAACAAGTAACACTCCAGGAGCAAAGTATGGATGTGTCAGTTGCCCTGAATCCTCAAAAGCTTATCACTTTAAATTTTTTCGTAAAGGTAAAAAATGGTATCTTATTGCTTTGGTTTGTATTTTTCCAATTACAATAAACTTCACTATTTTTCACATATTAACTAACTGTGTCCCCCCTATCAATTCTTCTTTTCTTATTTACCTGAAGGCTGCTTATCTTTTTCTTATTATTATATACAACTTCTTATCTATTCCAAATAAAAATCCTTTGTTACTTTGAGTGTTTCAGATTTACCAGGCTTAAATTTTATAATGCAGGGTTAGCAGCTTGGATATACATCATGTGGCCACCATGACAAAATTATACAAAAATAATGATTCAGGACCACCATTAGAGGAAACACAGAACAGTAAGTTATATTTACAGGCAGGCTGACGTTTTTCTTTCTCTTTATTTGCCTTTAATTATTATTTTAACTTATACTGTATTTCTTTTAAAAAGTATACAGCTAGCCCCCAACAAAGAGCAATCTGGTTCTTACTGCATTAGGAACTTCAGCATGAAGCTGAAAAGACCTAGGTTTCTTCCACAAGCTTCTTTTCTTTGAAAGATGAAAATTTACATTAAGTCCTCCTGGCCTTTTTGGAACTGAATATAAGTTAGGTATTTAGCTATGCAAAAACACATCTTACCAGCAAATCTTAGTATTACAGATTTAGAAGACATCTAGAACATTTTAGCCTACTCTTTAACAACACTGATGTCCAAAGTGACAAATACAGAACTAAAATTCAATACTACAAAAAACATTCCATTTTGCCCAATTCTCATTCTAATTCCTTGAAAGACTATTTAATGAGATTGGCTCAAGTATATTACGCTCATAGGTCACATAGTGAATCTGAAGCCTAATGAAGCATTCTTTATTTAGAAAGAAAGGGGATAGTAATTTGATGTTAATATGGCAAAGGTTCCTAAGTTTTTATACTAAATGAGAACTTTATCATTTGTTTGTATTGGCAATAAAATTACTGTTGACATTTTAGGCTATTTTCAGTGTATTATAAACTAGCATTTTAACACAACCTACAATTCAAACATTTTATTTGAAAACTGGAATAGTCCTCAGAGGCAAAGCACAGCCAAATTGGCTCTGTTGTTTGAGTTATATCCGAAAACATTATAATAGCAATATTTTAAATTATCCATGGTATATCAAGAGTAGCAATATACTTCAAGGAAGAAATTAAGTAATTAATAAAACAAACAAAACTTATGCACAGGAGACAGTCACTGCATAAACAATGTCTACTTAAGATTTAAAACAAACACAATATTAACTTAGGATGGAAAAAAAAGACATTCTAAAATTAGCAACTCTGTTCTGGTTTTAATCATGTGACTAAACTATTCAACACAATATAAGAAAATTACTATGCTGGCATTTACCATCCTAATAAATTCAATAAACCGTGGAGGAAATTCAATAAACAAGTTTATAATGTTATTTAATACCAAATACTTGGAAAGAATCTAAATGTTGAACAATATGGGAGACCTCCCCCAACCCTGCCAAAAAAATAAAACCCATAAAAATACATTTATTATTCAGTTATGCAGCAAATAAAAATTAGGCTCAAATTTATTTTTATATTAGTAGAAACTTGTATATGCTGTAAAAATATTAAAAGCAAGTAGAAATTACTAATATACTTGTAAAGTAGTATAAAAACAGTTTGGTGAGGTAGAGGGACCATTTATCTACCATCTGAGCATAAAAATACTATGTCTAACTTTAATACATGAAAGTACTACTTAATAGTACATGTCAATTTTGTATCTTGTCTTTTAAAGCTAACTTTCTCTTCCCCCTCAAACTCCACTTTACCCAAACTCTCTATTATTCTACCTTCACCAAACACAGCAATATCCCTAAGTCACATGTGGCTAGCACAACAAATCATTCTATAATTTTTGAGACAATTACCACAGTCTTCAGTTTAGTGGGTAGTACCAAAAAAAAATACTGTTTATATAGTTTTGATGTTGGAAATACCTCAAAGTCGGCTTACATATGAACAAATAATCTTATTTTTTCAAAGCAACAAGACAAATTATCTTCCACTGGCCCACTAATCTCAGGGGATATTATTGATTGTAAAAGTAAAAAGAACTGGAATCAATGAAAAGCAGCATAGTCATCTTAAACTTGGAGAGAGATGTGTTGAGCATAAGGGTAGCCAACTGGCCATGACTCTCATGAGGGACATTGCTCCAGAGAGGGAGGTGTCTTGGAATGTTCCTTCTGAGTCTTGGTTCTTTGAAGCAGTTAATGAGACACCCTGAGATACTCAGGAATAAGTGAATGCTCATTGAAAATGGCTGTTACAAATTCTCTGAATCCTTATTGCAGAGATCCAGAGAGATGACAATTCAAATTCCTAATAGCTTAAATGTAGTTTCTATATTAAAAAAAAAAAAGAGAGAGAGAAAAGGACCAGGCAAAATATAATAAAAAATTAGCTAGTTTAGGAACTTCAGACAGGGAACAGAAATTATGCTCAGAACTAAATCCTTAGGAGAATTTGCTGAATTATAAACCAAGAGGTTAAATGATTTGCCCGTAGTTACACACTTGCTGTGACTAATTAAAAACTTTCTAGAATTTTCATTTTATAGTGGAAAAAAGGAGGAAACCCACCGTTATATTTTCCAAATCAAGATGTTTGTTGTGTACAGTTTCACAGAGTCTTCGAATTTTTTCCTTGATTTTGTTCATGTCTTTTTCATTCAGTAGCTTAGCTGAAGAAGCATCTTGTTCCAGTTCTAGAAGTCGAATCATTAGGTCTAGGCTAGCTCTATCAAGATCCATGTTCAAACGATCTCTACTCAATATGTACATGAGGGCAGCTGTACAAAGGGACAGATTCTTCAACAGACCCCAAAAAATATAATGTAATCAATTAGTGGCAATTTCAGGAAATCAGACCATTTTGACATTTATTCACATGGTGGAAACCTTAAAAATGCTTTATTTTTATTCAATCTCCTACCTCTTAAAATATTCTATAGAAATGTGAATTAAACAAACAAACAAACAAAGTACTACTGCTTAAATTTTTACTTTCTACAGATCTCCCCTACATGAATGCTCCAAAGCTAGAATATAAGTAGAGGTACATATTTCTTTGGCCATTCCATGCTAAAAGAAGAGTTTACAGAACATGTTTTTTTCAGCTCTCTCTATATAATCCTATTTTACTATACATTTCACTCTTACTCTTTATGATTAAGCAGATAAAGCCCAATTTCAATTAACAAAATCAGTAACCTGTGTTTTAAAATCTGTATCAAAAACTTAGCTACTTTTTTCTGTATATAAAAATAACAAGCCCAAATAAACTAGATCATTTCTTTAAAATAAACCAATCAGATTTGGTTGAACCAAGTAATTAAAAATAAAATTATGTGTTCTCAAAATCATTCATATCAGCACACTTTGCTTATAGTAAGTTGTAAAATCTACAATAAAAGTGATATAGTTTAGGTAACATTATTCCAACATATAACAACACTTTACTTGTACTTATTTCAATGCATAGAAACACAATTAACAATGTAAACATTTAAACTTTAAATCCCTCAAAGTGGAAAGATTTCAGACTAAGTGACTAATCAAATGCTTACACAGGAAATTACTTTTGGAAATTAGAATGACACAAGTAGAGGCCTTGGGAGATCCCCCCAAGAACACGTTAATAACACCTTGGTCCTCTTATAACTGTGTAACAAAGGAAATTAACAGTTTTTTCTCTTTCCCCTTCTCATTGTTCTGTATCTGTTACTACTTGGTAATGAAGTCATTCTCACTCAAGGTTAAGTACATTGCTTTCCATTTCAGAAGACTAAGTATTAGATTATGTATACTATTCTGCATTTGAAACATGATTTCCCCGAACAAAAAATATAATAAAGCCCTCTTAAAATACCACTATTGATAATTAGTGGATTATTTTTTAACTCAGAAACATTAAACATGCCTTTATTACATATTTTTGAGAGAATGCAAAGTTGAAATGAAAAATGAACAACTTTTTTGCAATGAGCCAGATTCAATATCCAGATAAAATGTTTTTTTTTAAATTCAAAACCTTTTTTGTCATGCTATTAATATCAAATAGTAAAATTTTTTCTAGTACCTTCTGATTAGAGAAAATCAGTGCCCACAGACTTAAATATCCAGTACAATATGGTTAGCTATGATACCTGAGTAAATTTTTTTAAATTTTATTTTTAAATAGAGAAGAAGGGAGTGACAAAGAGAGGGAGAGAAACATTGATGTGCAAGAGAAACATTCATTGCTTGCCTATCGCTTGTCTCAACTAGGGACCTGGCCTACATCCCAGGCATGTGCCCTGACCACGAATCAAACCAGCAACTTTCTGGTTCTCAGGCGGGAGCTCAACCCACTGAGCCACACGTACAAGGGCTGAATAATGTTTCAATGGTATAAAAGTACAAGAGGAAAAACTGTCATAAAAAAAATCTTAAATGATTTATTAAGCAATAACTTCTGGCATGAAGCTCTACATATTTAACTAAAGCTCAAACAATACTTAGGAAATATTTGTATGTGAATATCAAATACAGATATTTGTCAATAACCAAATAGACTGTAATTTTAAAATATTGCTTCTCAATCCCAGAAACTTAAAAATACCTGATGGTGCTGGCAATCATCCAAGGTTTTAAAGACCATTGCTACCATTCCATGTGCTCTCAGGTGCATTCGAAAACTGGGCATGGCACATTTAGTAGCCAAGCTAATAACACTGGAAGAAAACAGACTAGGTTAGGGAGACTAAAAATAGCTAGTGCATTAGTACTTTGTTTGAACAATACCAAAACAAGCAAATGGGGGTGGGTGTCAAAGTACTGCTTGTGCAGATCATAATATAAAGATGGGCAAACTACATTATTAAAAATTTACTCATGCATAATATATAATTAGGTATGTTATATTAAACTATATAAATAACAAACTGATCATCTTCAGTTTATTTCTTACATTCTACTACCATTAAAAGCAGAAAGTCTCAGGTGCTTTTCATAAACCCTTTGATACATGACGATATAAATATTTCATTGGCTATATTCTGATTGGATAATTCAAAGATATTCAATCCACTATAGTATGCAAAAGACTGTCCAAATTAAAACATGCTTAAATGAATGTAATTATCACATGCATGTCTAAAATTCTGAACTGAAAAAGAACTTAAAGATTCTTTAACATCTTCTTTCAAGAATCTGAAAACTGAAGCATATACTATGCTAAAAGGCTATGACTATCCAACTTTCCTTTGTCCTTGCAAATCAAGTCCCTTAAAGAAATCAATCATATTTTAACATTATCACTGGCTATAAACTACATCCATGATAACTAATCACTAATGTTTAGCTCTATCCACTTGGAAAATTTTAATGAGCTATAAGCATACATACAATTATTAGAAATAAAAAGAAGAGCTTACCTAAGGCAACGTGTGTTTAGAGGCTGAGTGCTCTTTAAGCCACTTAACAAGTACTCAATGTCATCAGTGAACTCCTGGTTTTCACCAAATTCTACCACATCATTGAAGTGCTTCACATGCTGAACAACAGTATATAACTGCGAAGAAAAAAATAAGTCCACCTCCTTTTTAACCATGAACTAGCTTAGGTAGTTAAATCTATGGGTTTGCTGTGCTGCATTTAAGTGTATAAAATCATTACATGGCAACTACAAGATGTTTTTAAAACACTAGCAGTACTAATACAAGATTAAATTTGTGACTCAAAGCTGTAAATATCAGACAATAAAAAGCTAAATGTTACATACAGAAATCTATCCACGTGCAGTAAAACTATATGGCTGCTTACTTCTTTGTCTTCTTTTCTGCATTTTAGTGCAGTAACTATATCTTGGTAGGGCTGAGTAGGTATTGTCATAGTTTTTATCACTTTGGGTGGTGGTGCAGGAGCCTTGAAAACTCCATCATCTTTTTGATTGGGGTCCTTTGAAGACAGCCTCACCTATTGAAAAAGGTAGTTAGTTATTCTAAAATATATAAAAATAGTAACATCTTTTCTACCTAGCAAATTTAGCTTAAGAAAAAAGATAGGAGGACACCTCTGAAAGGTCATAAGGCATTTTTTAAAGGCTTATTTCATTCTCATTTGACAGGAGGGGGGGGGGGCAGCTGAGAGAAAGAGAGGCAGACAGACATCAATGTGAGAGTGAAACATCTGTTGGCTGCCTCCCGCAGGCACCCTGACTGAGGACTGAACCTGCCACCTAGGCATGTGCCCGGACCAGTAATCAAACTGGCAACCTTTTGGTTATAGGATGGACTCTCCAACCAACTGAGCCATTCTAGTCAGGGCAGTAATAAAAGATATTTTAAAATTCCATTCACTAACTAGGTAAGATTAATATAGATTTTACTTACAAAAGAACCACTCAGGAATTCCTCCTGTTCTTTTTCAAACTTAGTATTTCACACAATCTCTTATTTGTTATTTGTCTCCAGGACCATTAGAAGGGATAAAGAACCATTAATTACTAATTCGCACAATGTATTTTATACTAGTAAAAGGAGTTTCATATACTCAACTTAAGAAGAGAAGAAACTAACTACACGTTATATTTTAGAAAGATCTCTATTCCTGACTTTCGTTGTTATAAAAAACTCACTCTTTGATAGCTCCAGATGATTGAGATGCTACCATTATCTAGAAGTATTAATGTATAGGTAGGTAATGGTAGGGCCCTACCAGTTATTCTGAAGGAAGCAATTTGATAAGCATCTTTTTCAAATGTGTTTTGAAGAGAAAGGTATCACAGGAATGCAGGAAAAAGTCCTCTTCTAAAAAGCAAATTAACCACTCAACGCCAATTTAAGATTAATTTAAAATGTAATTTATAATCCAGCTCTTAATAGTTAATACAAATTTCAAATATGGACTAAATTGCGTTTTTAAAACTAAATACTATAATTCTATAAGATGTAGGTCAGAAGTAAAAAGTGGTCGAATATTTTTTAAGGCTTTTATTTATAACCTAATAAGAACAGAATTTTTGTAATCCTGTCCACAATCCTTATTTCTCCAAAGAATCAAACTGAAACCTCAAAATTTTAGTTAGGAAGTCCAAAAGAAACTGTTAG
This sequence comes from Anoura caudifer, assembly GCA_004027475.1. NCBI lineage: Eukaryota > Metazoa > Chordata > Mammalia > Chiroptera > Phyllostomidae > Anoura > Anoura caudifer. Next base: position 12,694 of record PVKU01008075.1, on the reverse strand, counting down.
CCCTGACTAGTGGGCTGGGTGTTGTCCCACAAACCAAAAGGTTGTCAATTCCCAGTCAGGGCACATGCCTGGGTTGTGGGCCAGGTCCCCAAATGGAGTCATATGAGAGGCAACCAACTGATGTTTCACTCCCTTTCTTTCTCCTTCCTTTCCCCTCTCTCTAAAAATAATAAAAAATAAACAGTTAAACAGGGAAGTCAGGGACTTTCCAATTATGTACAAAGACAGCAAATCAAACAAACACAAAATTAAAAAGTACAGTTCACTTACTGTGACACTCTGAGGTTTTACTACTGGTGGCCCAGGTAGTTCTTCTGAGTCTGGATGATTCCAATGTCTGGCATTATATACAGCTTTTGTAGGAGACTACAGAAATGAAAAAGGAAAAAAAAAAAAGTCAACTGCTTCCATATTTTGCATTCTTATAAAATTCTCATTTCATAAATAAGATCATAATGAATAATATAAATGCATAAGCATATACCCTAGCCAGAGCAGGTTACACAGTATCTGGCTTCTATTCCCACCATACTCCCATGCCTATGCCTGACAGAGTCACTGTGGTATTCTGCCACAAAACTGACAATCAGTACTCTGAACAACTATTACCATCCAAGAGAAGAAATTAAAACTCTTGCCAGGCTTGTACTAACTTATGAATCAATATAGTTCATTCAACATGTTCGTTATTCCTCATGCTGCTGATTCACACCCCACATTCCTCCAACCATGGAAATCAGGCAGCTTATGACAGGTGATAAAGGCCCATATTCAGTAAAATGAAACTGTTGTGGCCAGATGAGTGCCATTATTCAAAAGTTTTCAAATTTTATAAAGGTAAATATGGCACATCTGCCACATGTTACAGAACACAGTAGATTCTAAAGCAGTACTATATAATAGCATCTATGATTTCTGCAGGAAAATGTACACATATTTACACTAAGTAGGATATAGCCTCACCTCAGTTTAGGGTAATTTGCTGGCAAATTGATTACTCTAACAATGAAAAAAACTTTCAGTTTAATAATTTGAATTTCAGAACTGAGAAGAACTCTGAGCCTGTATAACCAAATCCATAGGATTTAACTATATAAAAGGTACAAATCCTTACTTTCAAAAAAGACTGATTAAACAAAGAGCAAAACTATTTTGTCCATCCTTTACAAAAGTAATGTTAAAAATTTTCCTTTAATCTTCAAATAAATGGTTTGAATCTCATTAGAGATTTTCTGTCTTATTAAGAGTACAATAATCAAACTTTCAGCACTACATACAGAAGAAAAGAGTACAAGAAGAGAAATGTATTTTAAGATTGGGAAAAATCTATATTAACAAATTAACCACCTGCCCTGGCTAGTGTGGCTCGGTGGACTGAGTGCCAACCTGTGAACCGAAAGGTCGCCTAGGTTCCCAGTTAGGGGTATGCAATCAACTGATGTTTCACACACCAATGTTTCTCTTTCTCTCTCCCTTACTCTAAAAAAATAAATTAAAAAAAAAAAAGAAATTGAAAAAATTCACCTTACTAGACCACAGCAAACTAACGTAACTATAATTCATATTCCTATAAAGTTATCTTTTTTTTGCAAATATATCTTCAAAATAACCATGTATGACATCAAGGTAACTGTAAATTCCACAAGAACTAGTATTTAAAAGATAAAGTTAAAACTCATTCACATATTAAATATGTTAAGAAATTTTTTTAATCCTCACTCGAGGATATGTTTATTGATTTTAGACGGTGGAAGGGAGAAGGAGAAGAAGTGGAAAGAGGGAGAGAGAGAAAGAGAAACATTAATGTGAGAAAGAAACACTTATTACTACTTCCCATACATGGCCCAACTGGGATTGAACCCACCACCTTTTGGTGTACAGAACAATGCTCTAACAAACTGACCCACCAGGGCTAAATGTGTTAGGAAATCTCAATGTTAAAATGAATCTTACTGTGAAACTTACATGAAGTAGAACGTCTCTCATTTGTATTCAGTATATAGATTCATTATTCTTGTGTAAAATGTTTGCAAAAAGTGATGATACATTAGTAATCTAAAGCAATTTATGCATTCATGCAGTAACTTAAGCCTCTTGAGGCACAACCACATAGGCACTCAAGCATATGCTGTATAACCTATATGCCTACTAGGTGAGAGATCCCTCATTTAAAGCAACCTATAATATCTGAAGCACAGTCATTACCAACTTTCGGAAAGAACAGGTGCCTCAAACCTCAAGCACTTTTTTTTAAAGCACTGATTTATTCCAAAGATTTCAGGAAATCTTTGGAATAAAAAGGTTATCTGGTTCCAGAGGTTAACAAAATACCAGAGCAGGTCAAGGTTATATACTAAATTGACACCTTTCTAGTTAATTGTAAATGGCAACACACCAAACAGTCAACAAAGCAGACTCAGGAACCAGATGGTCTAGATTAAAATCCACCCCTGGCTGGTGTGGCTCAGTGGACTGAGTGCCAGCCTGTGAACCCAAAGGCTGCTGTTTAACACTCAATGATTCCCAGCCAGGGGCGAGTGAGAGGTTACCAATCAATGTTTCTCTCACACGTAGATGTTTCTCTCTCTCTCTCCCTCCTTTCTCTTCTCTGTAAAAATAAATAAATAAAATCTTTAAAAAAATCATACGCCATGACCAAGTGGGATTTATCTCTAGGATGCAGAGAAGGGTCAACATGAAAATCAACCAACCACATTAACAAAAAGGAGAACAAAAATCACATAATCATCTCAACTGGTACATAAAAAGCATCATCCAACAAAATTCAACCCCCTTTCATAATAAAAACACTCAATAAACTAGGAATAGAAGGAAATTACCTCAATATAATAAAGGGCATCTATAAAAAAATCCCACAACACAATTAACATCACTCTCAACAATGAAAAACTGAAAGCTTTTCCTCTAACATCAAGAACAAGAAAAAGACACCCTCCCACTGCTTTTATTGAACATAGATAGTACTGGACATATTAGCAAAAGCAATCAGGCAGGAAAAAAAATAAAATAAAAGACATCCAAAACAGAAAGTAGTAAAATTTCCTTTATTTACAAATAACATAATCTCATGTTAAAAACCCTAAAGATTACACATACCAAGAAAACTTCTAGAACTAGTAAATGTGTTCAGTAAAGTTGTACATTACAAAATCAACATATAAAAATCAGTTGCATTTCTATACAACAAAAAACAATACAAAAGATGAAATGAATAAAATCCCATTTACAACAGTAACGAAAAGAATAAAATGCAGCCCTGATTACTGTGGCTCAGTGGTTGGAGAATCATCCCATAACCAAAGGTTTGCAGGTTTGATTCCTGCTAGGGGCACATGCCTAGGTTGTAGGTTCATTCCCAATCCAAGTACATATGATCCCCAGTCAGGATGAATGAGGAGGCAACCTATCAATGATTCTCTTGCATCAATGTTTCTTCTCTACCTTCCTCTCTCACTCCAAAAAAGCAAATGAAAATGTCCTCAGGTGAGGGTAAAAAAATAAATAAAAATAATAATAATAAAAATGCTTAGGAATAAACTTAACCAAGGAGACCAAAGATAGGTATACTGACACCTACAAAGCACTGTTTAAAAGAAACTAAAGACCCAAAGAAATGGAAGGACATTCTGTCTTCATGGATTGCAAAACAATATTGTTAAAATGTCCACACTATCTACAGTGACCTATAGATACAATGTATTACTATCAATGGTATTTTTTACAGTAATAAGAAAAACAAAAGTAAAATTCATATGGAACCACAAACAACCTTAAGTAGCCAAAACAAACTTAATTAAAAAAAAAAACAAAAACAAAAACTGAAACCTTGGAGAACTCACACTTCCTGATTTCAAAACATATCGCAAAGCTAAGGTTATCAAAACAGTAAGGTACTGGCATAAAGGTATTGTAGAGCTATACAAACCAACGGAACAGGATGGAGAGCCCAGAATTAAATCCACATATATATGGTCAAATGATCTTCTTTCAGGGTGCCAAGACCAACTACACAATGGGAATAGTCTCTTTAACAAATGGTGCTGGAGCCCTGACTGGTATGGCTCAGTGGACTGAGTGCTAGCCTACAAACCAAAAGGTTGGCTATTTGATTTCCAGTCAGGGCACATGCCTGGGTTGCAGACCAGGTGCCCAGTAGGGGGCACGTGAGAGGCAACCATACATTGATGTTTCTCTCCCTCTCTTTTTCCCTCCCTTACCCCTCTCTAAAAATTAAAAACAAAAAAGTGGTGCTGGGAAACTAGATTACACAAAAATCAACTCAAAATGGATCAAAGACTTAAACATTAAACCTGAAATTGTAAAACTCCCAGAAAAAATGCAAGAAAAGATAGGTAACGCTGGTCTTGGCAATGACACCAAAAGCACAAGCAACAGAAGAAACATAGACAAGTAGGACTCCATCAAACTAACAGGTTTCTGCACAGGAAAGGAAAAGATTAAAAGAGTGAAGAGGCAACCTACAGAATGGGAGAAAATATTTCCAAATCATATATTTGGTAAGGGATTACTATTCAAAATATAGTCAACCCATGAACTACAGGGGTTTAAACTGCACAGGTCTACTAATACACAATGTTTTTCAATAAATACAGTTGGCTCTTATATCTGAGAGTTTTGCATCTGCAGATCAACCAACACCAGATTTAACCTACGGTGGATCAAAAATAGTATTTTCAAATTCCCACCTGCAGATTGAAATACTATTTGCAATCCACAGTTGGCTGAATCCACAGATGCTAAGTACCAACTCTAGTTTTCTGGAGAGTCAAAAGTTATACATGGATTTCTACACTGGCTGAGTAGTTCAAGTGGTTGGAGCAACGTCCAGGTGGGAACCAATGAATAAACAAGTAAGCGGAACAACAAAGTTTCTCTCCCCCAAGATTAATAAATTAAAAAAAAAAAAAAAAAAAAAAAAAAAAAAAAAAAAAAAAAAAAAAAAAAAAAAAAAAAAAAAAAAAAAAAAAAAAGAGGTTATATGTGGATTTCTGACTTGCAGAGGGGGTATGCTGTCAGCACCCCTAACTCCTACATTGTTCAAGGGTCAACTAAAAGAGAAATTCCTATAATTCAAGGGCAAGAAAAGAATGAAAGAAAAAACAAGAAATGAGCAAAGGACTTACATTTTTCGAAAGAAGACAAAGGGCCAACAAGGTACATGAAAAAAATGTTCAACATCAGTAATCATTAAGAAAAATGAACATCAAAGAATTTCAACACCTGCCTAGAGCTTGCTGAGTCCCTGCTGCAGTGGCAGCACCAGTCCTCTGAGGAGATCACAGAGAAACTCCAGGAGAAAGGAGATGAAGAAGTGGGAGGCCTGCTGGGAGTGGCTCAGCATGTTGCTGGGAGTGTATCAGTTCTCTCGGTACACCTCTAGCTGAAGACCTACCTGGCCAGCCAGGACTTTGGAAACACAGTGGACAATGTGAAGAAGCTCATCAAGAGGCATGAGGCTATTGACAAATCCATAGCCAGCTGAGCAAAGCATTTTGCTGCCATGAAGAAGCCCTCCATGCTTGAGCTAAAAGAATACCAGATCCTGGAGAGACCCATGGAGGAAACAGGGCCTCAAGAGGAGGAAGGTGAGACAGCAGGGGAGGGTCCCCGAGGTTCCCATCCAGCGGCCACTGAGAGAATGTACCCGATCAGTTTCCTGTCCTACTTGTCTAGTTCCTTGGAATCCTTGCTGCCAGAAGCCACTCATCCCTACTAGGCTAGGCCAGGGAGCCAGGGTCGAAGTTGAGGACAGGCACACACCACCCACCCCCAGACACCTCCTTCAGATCAGTCTACATTTTTTACTTAGGTTTTTCCTTCAACCCAGAAGAAATGCATCTGCCAGCCCACTGGCATGACTCTATTAGTTTGGTTTTATCTAGTTTAATAAATTTTCTTGTATAAATAAAAAAATGCAAATTAGATCTGCTCAAGATGGAGATATAGGTAAACATGCCTCATACAACTACAGAAAAAATTACAACTAGACTACAAAACAAATTATCACTCAGAATCATAAATCAAGCTATATGGAAGTGTGACAACCAAGGATCTAAAGAAGCCACATTCATCCAGATAGGTAGAAGGAGCTGAGATGCGGAGAGGTGGAGAAGCACAGCTGAGTGGTGCCAAGTTGCACAGAGACACGGAATGGGCAGTACAACATCCATGTATGGTGGATAAAAATTGGGAGAGATACCTCAGGAGCAAGGGATCTCAGCCCCAGACCAGACCACTCAGCCCAGGGTTCTAGCACCAGGAAGGTAAGTCCCCATAACTACTGGTTGTAAAAACCAGTGGGGACTGGGACAGCAGAAGAAACTGCAGGATTCTTGAGAGACTCCTCTTAAAGGACCCATAACTGACTTATAAAGACTCACTCCCTCTGGAATTCAGCACCAGGACAACAGATAAAAGGGCACTAGTGGCATATGGGGAGAAATTAAAGCGACTAGCTTTAACCCGGGTAAATGGGGGGGACAGCTTCCTCCCAGGCAAAACTTCAGAGGTGAGGCAGTAGGTCCCCTCTCTGAGCCCTCCCCCACATAGAGCGACAGAGCGGTAACATGGGTGCCTATTACCTAAGGCTCCACCCCATACAACTTATAGGTGCGCCTTTTCTACAACAGGCAACGCTACTAAGACAAGGACTCAAAGCAGTGCTACCTAATACACAGAAACACAGGAAGGTTGCCAAAATGAAGAGAGAAAGATGTATGTCCCAAATGAAAGAACAAAACAAAACTCCAGAAAAAGAACTAAACAAAATGGAGATAAGCAACCTATCAGATGAGTTCAAAACACTGGTGTATCAGGATGCTCAAAGAACTCACTGGATACTTCAATAGCATTTCTGACCCAGGCAAAAATGAAGGTTACATTAACTGAAATAAAGAAAAATATGCAGGGAACCAACAATGGAGGAGATGAAGCCAAGAATCAAATCAACAATTTGGAACGTAAGGAAGAAAAAGACATTCAATCAAAACAACAAGAAGAAAACAGAATTAAAAAAAACTACAATAGGCTAAGAAGCTCTCTGGGACATCTTCAAACATTCCAACATCCAAATCATAGGGGTGCCAGAAAAAGAAGAGGAGCAAGAAATTGAAAACTTAATTGAAAAAATAAAAAATGAACAAAAAAAAGTAAAATTTCCCAAATTTGGTGAAGAAAATAGACATACAAGTCCAGGAAGGACATTCACAAACAAGTTGGACCCAAAAAGGCCCATCCAAAGACAGATCATAATTAAATGCCAAAGGTTAAAGAAAGAATGTTAAAAGCAGCAAGAGAAAAGTAGTTAGTCACCTACAAGGGAGCTCCCGTAAGACTGTCAGCTGATTTCTCAAAAGAAACTTTGAGGCTTGAAGAGACTGGCAAGAAGTATTCAAAGTGATAAAAAGCAAGGATCTACAGCCAAGATTACTCTACTTAGCAAAGATATTCAGAATTGAATGGCAGATAAAGTGCTTCCCAAACAAGGTAAAGCTAAAGGAGTTCATCATCACCAAGCCATTATTACATGAAATGTTAAAGGAAATTGTATTAAGAAAAAGAGTATCAAAACTATAAACATTCAAATAGCAATAAATTCACAACTATCAACAACTGAATCTAAAAAAAAAAAACCAAACAAAGCAGAACAGAAACAATCACAAATATGGAAAGCATCTGGAGGGTTATCAGTGGGGAGGTGAAAGGGAGAGAATGCGGTTAAGGTGCAGGGATTAAGAAGTACCAATCAGTAGGTACTAAATAAATAGCAGAGGAATGTTAAAAACAGTATAGGAAATGGAGAAGTCAAAGAACTTATATGCATGACCATGGACATGAACTAAGGGTGTGGGGATCTCTGGAAGGAATGGGGGTAACAGGTGGAGGGTGGTAAAGGGGAGAAATTGGGTCAACTGTAACAGCATAATCAATAAAATACATTTTTAAAGAAAAAAGAGAGATTTCCAGACTTCCAGCCAAGATGGAGGTGTACGTAGACACACTGTGCCTCCTCACCCAAACAAAAGAAGTACAGCAAATTTAAAAAACAAAAAACAACCAGAACTGACAGAAAACCAAGCTGTATGGAAGTCTGACAACCAAAGAGTTAAAGAAGAAACATTCATCCAGACCAGCAGAAGGGGCAGAGACAGGCAGCCTGGTGGAGAGGACTCGCGCCAAAAAGGCGGCTGGCGGATTGGGGCAGGGAGGCTGGGCAGTCACACATTTTAGGGCAAATAACTGGGAGGAGCAACTGGGGAGCAAGAGAGACTATGCAACCCAGGTTCCAGTGCCAGGAAATAAAGCCTCAAATCTCTGATTGACAACACCTGTGGGGGCTGAGGCATCAGCGGGAGAAACTCCCAGCCTCACAGTAGAGTTCTCTGGAGAGACCCACAGGACCCTAGAGCATACACAAACCCACCCACCTGGGAATCAGCACAAGAAGAGGCCAATTTGATTGTGGGTAGCAGGTGAAGTGACTAAAAACTGGCAGAGTGGAGCAAGTGGCATTGTTCCCTCTCTAACCACTCCCTCACAACGCAGCCACTTGGGTTGCCCCACCCTGGTGAATACCTAAGGCTCTGCCCCTTACTACATAAGGGCGCAAGTACACACACACCCCCAAAAAAGGCCCAAATGAAAGAACAGATCAAAGCTCAAGAAAAAATACAACTAAGCAAAGATGAGATAGCCAACCTATCAGATGCACAGTTCAAAACACTGGTAATCAGGATGCTCAAAGGATTGGTTGAATAGGGTCGCAAATTAGATGAAAAAAGGAAGGCTATGCTAAGTGAAATAAAGGAAAATGAACAGGGAACCAACAGTGATGGGAAGGAAAACATGACTGAAATCAACAGTGTGGACCAGAAGGAAGAAAGAAACATTCAACCAGAACAGAATGAAGAAACAAGAATTTAAATAAACAAAGAGAGGCTTAGGAACCTCCAGGACATCTTTAAACGTTCCAACATCCGAATCACAGGGGTACCAGAAGGAGAAGAGGAAGAAGAAATTGAAGACTTATTTGAAAACATAATGAGGAAAAATTTCCCCTATCTAGCAAAGGAAACAGACTTCCAGGAAGTCCAAAAGCTCAGAGAGTCCCAAAGAAGCTGGACCCAAGGAGGAACACACCAAGGCACATCATAATTACATTACTCAAGATTAAAGATAAGTAGAGAACCTTAAAAGCAGCAAGAGGAAAGGAGAGAGTTACCTACAAAGGAGTTCTCATAAGACTATCAGCCAATTTCTCAAAACAAACCTTGCAGACAAGAAGGGGCTGGAAAGAAGTATTCCAAGTCATGAAAGGCAAGGACTTACATCCAAGATTGCTCTATCCAGCAAAGCTGTCCTTTAGAATGGAAGGGCAGATAAAGTGCTCAGATAAGGTCAAGTTAAAGGAGTTCATCGTCACCAAGCCCTTATTATATGAAATGTTAAAGGGACTTATCTAAGAAAAAGATGATGAAAAGTATGAACAGTAAAATGACCAAAAACTCAACTATCAACTGAACCTAAAAAGCAAAAAACAAACAAACAAACAAAGCACACAGCTAGAACAAGAACAGAATCATAGAAATGGAGATCACATGGAGGGTTATCAGTAACAGAGTGGGAGAGAGAGAGAAAGGGAAAAGATACAGAGAACAAGTAGCATAAATGATAGATAGAAAACAGACAGTTGGGGGGGTGTGGGTTAAGAATAGTACAGGAAATGTAGAACCAAAGAACTTATATGTATGACTCATGGACAAAAACTAAAGTGGGGGAATGTGGGTGGGAGGGGGTGTGCAGGGTGGAGGGGAATAAAGGGGGGAAAACTGGATAACTGTAAATAGCATAATCAATAAAATATATCAAAAATAAAAAATAAAAAAAATAAAACAAAACTGCAAATCAAAATCACAATGAGTCCTGCCTGGAGTGGCTCAGTGGGTTAGGTGTTGTCCCACAAACTTATAGATTGCCAGTTTAATTCCTGGTCAGGGTACATGCCTGGATTGTGGGCCAGGTTCTTGGTTAGGGCATGTGAGAGGCAACCAATAGAAGTTTCTCTCCCTCTCTTTCTCTTCCCTTCCCCTCTCTCTAAAAATAAAACCTTTCCAAAAAAAATCACAATATCACATCACACTGTTTAAAAAACAAACAAACAAACAAAAAAAAAAAACACAGTAAAAAACCAATGTTGGCAAGAGTGCAGACAAATTAGAATTGGTTTCCTGAACACTGCTGGTGGGAACTTAAATGGTGAAGTCATTATGGAACACAGTATAAAAGTCCCCCCCAAATTAAAAATAGAACCACCACATAATGTTGTATTCCTAATTCAAGGTTATTTATCCAAAAGAATTGAAATCAGGATCTCAAAGATATATCTACATTCTCATGTTCAGTGCAGCATTTATTTTATCACAATAGCCAAGAAGTGGAAACAACCTAACTGGTTAAAAGATGAATGGATGAAGAAAACATGAGAGATAGCCACATATCAGAGTTTGACCATAAAATAGAAGAGAATCCTATTACATGCTAAAATATGGATGAACCCTGTAAATACTGAAGGGGAAAAAAAGACACCTACTAGGAAGGGCTCCTGTGGCTAACTGGACTCAAAAAAGGAGAAGCCTAGCAGCCATTTTGGCACAGGGGCCTGTCACTCAAACTTTCCTAAGAGGGTACCACATGAATTTTTTTCAAAAGACCTTGAAAACTGTGTAGAGGATAACTGAGTAAGTTATATTAAAAGAATACATTTGATAAACTTTGTTTATACTTAGTAATACTATTACAGTTTATTTTATTTTTTTCACTTAATGATTTTAGAGTGGGAGGGTGGGAGAAAAAGAAACATCAGTTTCTTGTTCTACGTATTTATTATGCATTCATTGGTTGATTCTTGTATGTGCCCTGATCTGGGAAAAACCTGCAACCTTGGTGTATTAGAAAGATGCTCTAACTGAGCCCAGTCAGGACCTATTATTTTTAACGTTTTTGATGATGTTTTTATCTTTTAATGCTAATAAGTAATCTGAAAGAAAACAGATCCAATAATAACTTTTGACTATTAACTGAAAGTTGTACATGGTTAATATAAGGTTTACTACAGGGAGAGGGAAGAGTGAAGATACATCCTACTACCTAAAAAATTAGTGAGATAAAAAACATACATGAATGTGGCTAATACATTGGGATAGGGGGACCACTGGTACATGACAATGATGGACTGAGATCTTTACATTATTCCAAAAATGAAATGACAATTTACATGCATGTAAATGAATTGTATATGAAAATCACAACACTATGTCATATGCTAATGTCACTCAGTGAAAGTTACTATATACAGTATCTGCAAGAAAAAAGCAGTCAACTTTTCATGGAAACTGAAAATCATCCTTACCACTCAGCAACCTAGCTAGGTTTTAACTGGGCCATTCTGATTGCCCCACCAGGCTTATATTTAATCTTGTTAATTTCATTCTGGTTTATAAAGCAGATACTTCATATTAACCAGATTCTTTATATTTCTGTGTTAAAATACTTGTGATTTCTGTTTATTCTGCAATCTAATGAGAAAAACCATTTAGAATAAATTAAATAGAAAGCTCTTTAGGAATACTCTACTAAGGTTTGGAATCATTATAACGTATTTCAGTCCTAGGCATCTTAAACATACTATTCCTTACTATTCAATTATCCAGGGTATGACAAGAAAGAGAATCTTAACACTCTATTACAGCTAAGGAAAAAATATGTCAATGACAGACTTATGAAGCATTTATCAATGAGAGAAAATCCAGTTTCTATCAAAATAATGGATAAAAATCAGTTTTTTACTATTATAATGCCAAGGCTGTGGTTAACAAATTGGTGTGTCAAGTCAATAAAAAGCAGAGGAAAGAAGAGTTCCTTCATGAAAAGCTAAGAAAAAAATGGCAATATGATGCTATCCATTGTTAAACTGGTTCCCAAAAGGGTAAAAAATTAAGCAACTCCTTTAAGTCATGTGAAATTTTTAAATAATATTACCAAATTGATTTGAACTTCAAAGACTTGTACTCAATGAGGACAAATACAATATGCTGATCAGGATTCATCCACTCAAGTGTATCATAAAAACAGAGTCACTCTCACCAACATTCAACCAGCATGCTCTACAACTAAGTGACTTCTGAAAAAAGCAAAGGGCTGCAATGTACAAGTCTGCACGGTACTTTGATGGCAACCCAAAAGGGAAAATTAATCTGGGTTTGGCCTTTTAAAAAACTGTTAAGAAATTTTGTTTTAGACTTCCGGCCAAGATGGAGGCGTAGGCAGACGCACTGTGCCTCTTCTCACAACCAAAATTAAGGACAACAAAGATTTAGAAACAAGAAAACAACCAGAACTCAGAAAATCAAACTGTTTGGAAGTCCAACAACGATTCATCCAGACCGGTAAGAGGGGCGGAGTCCCGGCAGGAAAAAGCGGAGGTGGGGACAGGCACGCAGGCAGCAGCGGCTGGCAGCCCCCAGGTGCACAGGCGGTGGCTAGCAGACCCCGGGCACGGGGCGGCAACTGTGCAGAACCAGTGAGGCCGCACAAGGCGGCTGGCTGACCGGGTGGTCCCACATTCACGCGCAGATAATCCAGGCAAAGGGGAAGC
>PVKU01008074.1:0-78186 GCA_004027475.1 Anoura caudifer | reverse complement strand
ACTGTAGTGGCCGAGGGGTGACCGTATTGTTTTTTATTCTTTTTATTTTTCCCTTGTTCAGCATTCAGTTTTCTCTGGCCTACTGTCCTCAGAGGTGCCCCTAGATTCTCTGCCCAGGGACCCAGGCGCGAACTGTGGTCGTGCGCCCACAAGTCCCGATGTTCCCTGAGTCTTCCTTGCACAGGTTCCAACTGTCCCATGAACAGGGCTCACCCCCTATGGTGCCCAGCGACTGCGCTCTCTGTCGCACCGGGTCTCCCTGGGCGCGCTGATGCACCGATCCCCTAGCAGCTGTTTACAATGTCGCGCGGGCGCAGACCAAGGTGCTCGCTCCAGCTCCCGTGTTCGTTCCCCCCGGGGCTATGAGGTCTTAACTCCTGACTGAGATTTCAAGCGACCAGGTTTATGCTGGCGTGGCAGGTCCCTGCTTGGCTGCCCAGGGAGCGAATGTTCCTGCTTCCTCCCCTGCGTCTTTCGGCCAGCCCTGGCCTGGCTTCTCAGCCCCGACCCCGGTCTCCAAACTGCCGGGTCCCTTTCTATTTCTTTTTTATAAAGATTCATACTAGAAGATATATGAACTTGTTTTTTCTCTAAACATCAAAATAAAAACAAAACAAATACACAAAACAAAACCAAAACAAAAAACAAAGTAAATGAATCTGAATTGCCCTCTTATGTGGTTACTGCTCTGTTACTATAGTCAAATTCTAGGGCACTTCCAACTTCTTGGGAGCATAGGAGAACTCTTTTCAACATGTAGTGATTCTTCAAAAATTACAGGCATGCATTTGGTGTTGAGTGGTTTTGTTTGCACTTTACTATACTATATGTGGTTCATTCTGAATGAAATATATTTTTAATTCTAAAAATTTTAATTCTATACATAAATGCCATTGTATTGGTTTTTAATTACATGCATAAATATTTCTAAAAATGGGAAATTACATGGTTTCTAAATTTATTTGCAAACCCTTTAAGAACTTGTGATGGCAGAATCAAATCAAAGGCACATAGTTAAGTGTGGTGACAATCCTCATTCTGCATCAAACCCACTCATGGAGCTGATAAGAATACAGATGCCCTTGCCCCAATCACCCAGAAAGCTTGATTTGGTTCTTTGAGGTTTGGACCCTAGCACTTCTATTTTTTCATAACTCCTTCAATGAGTGAGATTGCCTAAGGCCATTATAACAGGGTTCCCACAAGTTCCAAGTCCCATTGATGATGAAGATGGAAATGTCCGTGTTTGAGTGGGTTGTAATACTGTACCTGGGTGGTGGCTGTTGAAGTAGTACTGCTTCTTGATCCCCACATCTGTTGAAACTGTACCCTGATTTCTGCAAATGTTTCAATGATGACAGCGATAAACACATTCTGAAAAAAAAAATACAAACCACATTTACTAAAGACTGGGAATGAGAGAAGGCAATCAAAGACAAACAAAAATTTGCAGAAACTGTCAGAAAACACTGATTTTATCAGGACAAATTTTTACAGTACCTTAACAAGCCACGCAAGGAAGAATATGAGAGTGATGAAGTAGAAGTAGGAACGCCAGCGGGGAAAGCTGTCAATTGCTCTGTACATGAGGAAGACCCAGCCTTCCTGGGAAGCAGCCTCATAGACTGTGAAGATGCTGGTGCCTGCCAAGAGAGAGAAACGCAGATTGAATTATGGTAGCAGACTGAATGATATAAAAATCATCATTCAGAAAAACAATCAATATTAATCCATGCTTATTTTCTTAATGGCAAAATCTCTTCTAAAAGGACTGAAATAACATGGAATATTTTATTATTCTTAATCTTAGGATTTTGAAAAAGTTGTTTCTAACTTCCAGCTAAGACAATTTTAATCTCTAGCAATAAAATACCTTGTCATATCGTTAGCTGTTAAGTGCATTTAATGTGGAAAAAGAAATAAACATTCAAACCAAGTAATGCTACAATAAAAAGGAATGTATACGGTGTAAGCTTGCCACTTGGGGCTTAACATTTGCCACATGCTAAAGAACACATGCTATAAGTTTAACTAAAATGAAATAAATCTGGAAACTGAGTTTCATTTGAAATCACTTTGTTATTGGGAAACTAAAGTAACTTAAGCTTTAACAGTTCAAATGCTGCAGCCTGTCTTTGGATTCCATGGTGTTTACTAAACACCACGTATAAGGTACTAAATCATCAAATGGTACTTTGTATTTTATGAGACAATTGTCTCATTGAAAATACTACTGGTAATGGGAAGAAAAAATGAACAACGTGTGGGCAGATTTTTGAGCAACTGGTTAAGAGAACCTAAAATGTAATTCAGAGGAATGACAGTGTTTATAAATTTTAGCAATATTATGAAGCATGTTATTAGTTCCCCATTTTATAGATGGGAAAACTAAAGCACAAAACATTAAGTAATTTGTCTAAGAATTTACCAATAATAATAGGTGAATTAGAATTAACCCAGTCTTTTTGAAATAAAGGAATACATAATTAACTGTGATGATATCTTGCCTCCTGACATCCTTTCTATGGTTTAGTTTTCCAATTTGTAAAATGGGGAAACAATAATACATACTTCAAGTGTTGTGAAGATTAAATAATTACATTTCTTTAAAGGGTTGGCATATGGTGTATACTTAGTAAATTTTGGTACGATTATTATAAAATTGAAGGTGATTGTTAAATACTGCTTTGCGAGAAAACAAAAAAGTAATATTGAATTAAAGTTGTTTATAAGAAAAATGATATATATTGTTACTGATAGAACTGGTATAATTGGTATGACAATAAATTTCACTGCTATAAATGAGTTAAACAATTATAGAATATAAAACCAATACCCACTTCTGGTCAAGATGGAGGTGTAGGTAGACATGCTTTGCCTCCTTGCACAACCACAAAAAGGAATTACAACTAAATCTCAAAACAACACCAGAACTTTCAGAAAATCAAATTGTATGAAAGTGTGGCAAACAAAGATTTAAAAAGCCATATTTATCCAGACAGGCACCTTTTATAAGGAGTCAAAGCAGCTCTACCTAATACACAGAAACAAACACAGGGAGGCTGACAAATTGAGAAGGCAAAGAAATGTGGCCCAAATGAAAGAACAGAACAAAATTCCAGAGGAAAAAAAAAAAAAACTAAACAAAACAGAGATAGCCAACTTATCAGATGCAAAGTTCAAAACATTGGTGATCAGGATGCTCAAAAAACTCATGGAGTGTGGTAACAGCATAAAGGAAGAAATGAAGGTTACACTAAGTGAAATAAAAAAAATCTACAGGGAAACAACAGTGAAGGGAAGGAAGTCAAGATACAAATTAATGATTTGGAACATAAGGAAAAATAAACATTCAACTAGAACAGGAAGAAGAAAAAAGAATTGAAAACCACAAGGATAGTATAAGAAGACCCTGGGGCATCTATAAATGTGCCAAAATCCAAATAATAGGGATGCCAAAAGGAGAAGAGGAAGAACAAGACACTGAAAACATATTTGAAAAAATAATGAAAGAAGACTTCCAAAGGAAATTAACATACAAGTCCAGGAAGCCAAGAGAGTCCCAAACAAGTTGGACCCAAAGAGTACTACACCAAAACATATCATAATTAAAATGCCAAAGGTTAAAGATAAAAAGAGAATCTTAAAAGCAGCAAGAAAAAAAGCAGAGAGTTGCCTACAAAGTAGTACACATAAATACTGTAAGCATATTTGTGAAGAGAAACTTTGTAGGCAAGAAGGGACTGACAAAAAGTATTCAAAGTGGTAAGAAGCCAGGGCCCTTTGAATTGGTGTTTCAGGATTCTTAGGGTATAATCCCAGCAGTGGAATTGCTGGGTCAAAAGGCAGCCATTTTTAGTTTTTTGAAGAAATTCCATGGTGTTTTACAAACAGCAGAACAAACAAGGAGGCAAAATATAAACAGAGACATGGAAATAAAGAACAAACTGACAGTGACCAGAGGGAAAGAGGGAGGGGGATAACTGGGCAAAGAAAGGGAAGGGTTGTCAAGGAATATGTATAAAGTACCCCTGGACAAAGACTATAATAGGGGGAGGATCGAATGTGGGAGGTGGGGGTGGGTAGGGTGGGGGAGAGTAATGGGTAGAAAATGGGGACAGCTGTAATTGAACAGCAATAAAAAATAAAATAAAATAAAATAAAGAGCAAGGGCCTACAACCTAGATTACCCTATCCAGCAAAGGTATCATTTAGAATGGAAGGACAAATAAAGTGTTTTCCAGACAAGACAAAGTTAAAGGAGTTCATCACCACCAAGCCATTAGTACATCAAATGTTAAAGAGACTTATTTAAGAAAAAGAAGAAGATCAAAACTATGAACATTAAAAAGGCAACAAATTTACAACTATTACCAACTGAATCTAAAAAAACCCCCCAAAAACGCCAAACAAAAAAATAAGCAAACAAGAAGAACAGGAACAGAATCATAAGTATGGAGATCAGTTGGAGGGTTATCAGCAGAGGGGGGAAGGGGAAGAATGGGGAAAAGGTGCAGGGATTAAGAAGCAAAATTGGTAGGTATAAAATAGACAGAGGGATGTTAAGAATAGCATAGGAAATGGAGAAGCCAAAGAACTTACATGCACAACCCATGGATGTTGATGGAGGGAAGGACAACACCAGGTAGAAAGGGGCAAAGGGGAAAAATGTGGGACAACTGTAATGACATAATCAATAAAATATACTAAAATATTCACCTATATATTCTCTTACCACACAGAAACTTAAATAGAATATGAATATGATTAAATGTGCAAACTAAGAAGGAGGTTACTGCAGTTGGCTGAGAACTGTCTGTATCTCTACGCCTGTGCATGCAGGAAGAATAATCAGAGCATCACTGAGTACGAAAGTGTTCAGAATAGCAGAAAAGTCTAGTAGTAAATGAGAACAAATGGGAATTCAACAGACTTGAAAGAAAGCCTAGAACAAAAGTGAAATTCTATTTGAAAAATGCCTATTATGGGCTAATCTGTGCTAAGTGACTTTGTTTAAAATATAATTTCATATATGTATTGCCTCTCACTTTAAGAATCGATCATATTTCGTACACTGATTGTTTTTGCCATAAAAGCTAGTATTTATAAAACATTTTTCAGTTTCAAGGCTCTTTTACACACTTAAATAGTACAGAAATTTCTGTCTAATTAGTCAGGTAGGTAAGTAGGTGGGTAAAAGGGCAGATATTATCAATCATGTTTAGAAAAGTGAATATCACTAGTTAATGCATTTATCCAAGGTAGAAAGTGACAGAACCAGATATTGAACCCGCATCAACAAGTCCATATGTTTAAATCTTTTTCTTTATTATGTTACCTATGTTTTCTCCTGCGTGAGACTGGGATGTCAAAAGAAAAACACATTTTCTCTTATTAGCTTTAATTTGAATAAAGTTCAGCTATTTTATCAGCAATGATGGTGGCTAAGTTTACAGTACATTGAGGAACTCATGCAAGAAGATGACTTTTAGAACAAACATTCAGAGAACCACATGTACAGAAAATAAATGTCAACAGAAAAGAGAAGTGACTCTTTCTATTAATGATTAGTATGTACTAAAAATGTACATTTTTGCTCTTATAGACTGAGTATGAAGGGCAACTTTAACACAAAAAAGTGATGTATGTCCCTTTTTTTCTAATTATATGAACTAAAACAGAAATGTGGCTACAGAAATCCATTAAAAATTACTAGTAAAATTAAATAGCTTTACTAATTGAGCTTTCACAAGTAAAATAAGAGGCTTATCAATGTAAGACTAAATTTGAAAGGAACACTGAAAATTATCCTTCCTATATTTACCCAGATCCTTCTCTACTATGTTTTTAAGGAAGATGCTATTTATAAATAAGTAAAAAAAAATAGTGCATTCTAATCTTAAAGCTTTAACTCAATTTTCCTAATTTGACACAGAAAAATGGTAAAAGGCAGGAACTCATAATGCAGCTCTAAGAGCAGAGTTTGTTGATATGAAGAGATGAGATTTTTATGAAAATGGAATAAAAAACCTCCCCAGGAAATGGTGACTGTTGAAGAGAGTGTTTCCCATATATATGAACTATACTGAATCAAAGGCGTTGAAGATTTTACTGAACTGCAGCAAAGGCAATTGAGTAAGATAGTCTTTCCTCATCACTTTTCTACTCCTGACTTTGCAAGTTATATAAAAAGAAAATTAACTTTGAAAAGACTTTCAATTGTTGACCAATATTTAAACTGACAAAAATCAAATTTATAATAGTTCTACTTTCTTTGGGAGTGGACAACCTGAGGAAGAATCTGTAGCTGCTCAAACTTACTTTGCACATCCTGCTCTCTCTGGCTGCTGCCCACCCCCACCCCTGGTGTTTTTCTCTGGTCCTCTTCACTGACTACTCTGCCCCCGTCCAGGCCAGCTCACCTCCTCTGCCCACAATCCACACTGCTGCCTGTTCTCAGTCCTCCTGGAGAGCCCTGAGGTCATGTGTATCATGTCACTTAACTACTTCAGCTTGTTAACACCTCTCTCTCCCTCACTAGGAATGAGCACTCTAAGTTAAAACTGAACCTTTCACGTCCACACTGGCTCACATACTTTCACGTACTAGAAGTACTCAAAAATTATTAACAAATTAAATAATTATCATGCTATTAAGATAAATATTTCTGAAATATTTGTCTTTTTAATCAATTCTTTATAATCATTATATTATTCAGTTATATATTTGGAAACAAAGAAAATTAACTAACTTTATGTTTGCTGATTTTTGAAATTTACTTAAAACATATACACACACATAAATTTAAAAGCCCATTCTATATGCATATAATAGGAAAGTCTTCTTTTGTTGTTTGATCCATCATATGAAAATCCTAGAAAGTATTACATTAATACATACAAAATATTTTCCTAGATACACTACAGAACACTTTAAGACCATCTTAATTATGGAACTAAATTTTCTAGCTGAAAAGACCACATTTTTGTTAAGTGAGAAATGATTCTACAATGGTGCCTAAGAATAGAATGTATTCTCTCACTAGAGAACAATGAAGTCTGCTACAAATATATATTTATATATATTTAGGAAGCTCCTGGAGTAGCACTATTTTCTTAGACCCCCACACTCTCAAAGCACAAATTTAAGTTGTATAAGAAACAAAATAACAATGATACTTAAATAATCAATTATCCTAATTTCATTCATTCTCCCTGAAGTGTCCATTGATTGTGTGAATTATTTGGATTGGAAGACCCATGAGCTTACATTGAAACCTTAAAAAAAATTTAATGTATTTTTAAGATTTTATTATGTTTTAAAGAAAGGGGAAGAGAGGGAGAAAGAGGAATAGAGAAACATCAATGTGCGTTTGCCTCTCCCACACTCCCCACTGGGAACCTGGCCCACAACCCAGGCATGTGCCCTGACTGGGAATCAAACCGGTGACCCTTGGGTTCACAGCCCCACGCTCAATCCACTGAGCCACATCAGCCAGGGTTGCATGTTGGAACTTCCTACAGACTACATATTGAGACATAGTAGAGAACTTTTTTTAATAGTTCTGAACAAATTACATTCCCATCTTTTTTGGTCTATTTATAGTATTATATTTACTGCTTGTCTATCATTTGACTTTTTTCCATGAAAAAAAAAAGTGAAAAATTGACTGTGTCCTGGGAATATCCCCCATTTTTTTGTTTCGCCTAGTTGCAGATTATATAACACCGTTAAGCCATTCAAATCTTAAATGAAGAGCCAAAAAAATTGTGGTGATAACTAATAATAACAAGCTATTAACCCTGAGGTTCCATCATTAAACTCTCCAAACACAAAATATCAACAGTGCTGTTTTACTGATGGTAATAACTCATCTATTGTGAAAGAATTTGGGAAGTTAGAATTGGCGATATAGTTTGAGATATTGAGTAAGAATGAGTAAGTACACTAGGCCTTAGTCTGAACAATTAGCTTTACCTCATACCCAAAATTCCTAATGGAACCAAGAGGGTTCTTTTAGGACTATTTCTTCCTCTCTCTCAATGTTTGGATCCTCAGGGCAATGTTCCTGAATTTTAACTCCTGGTGATATAGAACACACCACCTTCTGAGGCAATCCAATTCCAGGTTAAGCAA
The DNA here is from genome assembly GCA_004027475.1 of Anoura caudifer. Taxonomy (NCBI): domain Eukaryota; kingdom Metazoa; phylum Chordata; class Mammalia; order Chiroptera; family Phyllostomidae; genus Anoura; species Anoura caudifer. The sequence continues at coordinate 70,050 of PVKU01008074.1, read as the reverse complement.
GAACCCATCCCATTGGATGCTGGCTATTGTTTAGTCCTACAGAATCTACCTTTGACTTTGCAAAGTATAGCAAGCTACTGGAATGTGGAAGAAGTCCCTACAGTACCCTTGAGTGAGGGGCCTTCGTTCCACCTAGGTCATCCTACTACAAATACTTGCCTTTTTATCTGGTCCTTTAACTTTTCCAACTTAATATACTTTTTAATTTTTTTTGTATGAGAACACATTTTTAATTTTTTCTTTATTTTTATTGTTGACACTATTACAGATGGCCCCATTTTCTCCTCCCATTGCCCACCTCCCCCCAGCCTCCACCCCTTCCTTCCCTCTGAAATTGAAATAATTGACTTCATTTCCTACTTGGGAATAGAATCTCATTTGTGTAGTGTACAATGACAATTTCCTTGTCACTCAAAAACATCAGTTTTCCCCAAACTTTTCTAAGTTGTTCTTTCTGCTCCTCCAGCTGATTCTGATTCCATCTAACCCTCTTTGAAGATCAGCTGATTGACTTTACCCTACAACATTCCAGTTTGAGTATCCTCTTCAGATGGAGAGAAAAGAAACTTACATATTCCTCCACCACTACACCTGCATACCTGCATATCTGTGATCAATTGGTGCTTCAATGAACTAAATGAACGCAGTAAATTTAACTGCGGAAGGATAGAATCCCCATCCTACACTCCAAATAGATTTTTTTTTTTTTAACTCAGAAACAGTTGCAAAGACTAAATAGTTAATCCTGAAAGGTGGTCAATTAAGACAACACATGAAGAGCTTGATCTTTGCACACTTTCATTATTAAAAACACAGCCCGTTTAAGATGGGGTGGGTGTGCTTCCTTGTTTTACATTTATTATGCTATGTTTGCGTACTTGTTTTCACCAAATTTTATTTTTAGACTCTAGAACTGCTCCGTAGAGTAATATTCTTGTTAAATCACAGAAGAATAGAAAAGTTTGGCATAGTTTAATGGAAAATTTGTTTTTTTCCCCACATAAATTTTCTTTTTTATTCTTTCTTTATTGTATTTTTTCCATTACCATTTAGGCCCCTTACACCCTACCTCCTAAAATCACCACACTGTTGTCTACGTCCATGAGTCCTTTTTTATTTTTGCTCAATTCCTCTACCCACTCACCTCCCTTCAAGCCTTAGCTCTCATTCTGCTATCTATGAGTGTCCTTATTTTGCTTGTTAGTTCAGTTTGTTCATTAGATTCCACATATGAGTGAAATCATATAGTATTTTTCTTTCTCTGACTGGCTTATTTCACTTAGCATAATGTTCTCCAGGTCCACCTATACTGCTGCAAAGGGTAAAGTGTTTGTCTTTTTTATGGCCAAGTAGTTTTCCACTGTGTAGATGTCCCATAGTTGTTTTATCCACTCATCTACTGATGGACATTTGTTAAAGTCACTTAAAGGCAACTAGTACTGTCAGTCTGATTTTAAATAGAATTCAGCTTATTTAAATCCTGAAGTATCAATGGAAATAAATTTATTCATCAGAGTCATCACTGACTTAGTTGACACTCTAACAAACATTTCTTTAAGTTTGAGACCAGTGGTACCTGGGGCTGGATAATGCCTTGCTGTGTGGGTCTATCCTGTGCACTACAGCATCCCTGACTTCTACCCATGAGATTCCAATAACGTCCCTCAGTTGTGACAACAAAAAATATTTGTAGACATTGTTCAGTATCCCCAGTGGGCAAAACTGCCCCTGGTTAAGAACTGCTGATACTCTCTAACTTGATAGTCTTTCTGATTCTATAGCTTTTGCCCTACAGTGCCATAGCTCAGAAATTTGCAGAAGATTTGTGTTAATTATTTTAAACTGAATTGAATTTATTCACTTTACACAGGGAAAAATGGAACAGTTGTGAAATTTATCAAAATTTCTCTTTTGGCTTATTATAAACTGGAGGTTAAACAATTTTGGGCCATATTTACTTGACACAGGTAAAAATGGAATAGTTGTGAGATTTATCAAAATTTTTCCTTTGGCTTATTATAAACTATTTGGAAGATAAACATTTTGGGGTCAAAAGAGAGAACTAAAAATGCATTTTTGAACTATATTTACAATAGTTTACATTTAAATTTCACATTTTATTCAACTTTAAAGATTTCTGAAGGCTAAAAGCCTAGATCCTAAGGTATCATTTGATAACAAAGTATTTGCCACATAGTTAAATAATACCATTATATTAATATGCATCAGATTTTTGTTTCATCCACTACATATTGGAAGAAAAACCCTATTTTTTACTTCCTGCAATTTTATAAGATGATTGTTTATACATATGTATCCCAGAAGGGAAATTTTAGTTTATAGAATGAGGTATTACAAGTATACTATTTTTTAAATTACATATTTTGAATGAAATGGCACAAAATTTTCCTTATCAAAAATAAAATGGTACTTCCTGAATTATTCCAAGACAAACCACAAACATTCATGTTTTGCAAGTTTTATAGGTTTTGTGTCTGAATCAAGATGAAGCAGCTGATATACTCATGAACAAACACAGAAGAAAATGAACTCATCTGTAGTACATGCTCATGACTGTGAAGCAGAATATTGAATATAAAACTGTTAAGCAGCTCACAACACATGTAGATATAGTCTTAATAATAAATTCTAAACAGCAACTGTTGGGGACCACCTCGTGTGGTATTGGAGACTATAACCCCACACAAGCAAGGCCTGTAAGTCTCGACTGGAACATTGGGAATGAAGGGGGCAGGCATGACTCAATACTAATGCCGAAGGTTCCTGTGGGAAATCAGGCCTTAAGAATACATTGTTCCCTTTGAAGCTTGCTTTGCTTTGCTACAGCCCTGTTGATATAAACCAGATGTTTAAGCTCAAAGCATAAGGAGCGAACTCCTTATCTCATGAAGCCCGCTTTAACAACCATCTGGTATCAGCATGTCCAACAGACCCTGACCTGAGGCAGATTTCTGTGTTTCTTCAATTCTTACCTGTAGATAATATCTGTTTTCTTAACTATAGCCTTTGGACATTGATAGAATAGCTATGCATGTATGCTGCACACCCCTGCTCATTCTGATCCCAATAAAAGCTGTTTCAGAGATGGGCTCGGGGAATTCTCCATTATAGGGAATTGCCACCCACTTTCCTACTGGAACAGACTGTTGTCCAGGATGACTCATTTCATCTACGACTGGGAGAACATAAAGGGATGGGGTTCCCCTCAAGCAACAACCCCATTCCAAACAGCATGGAGGCTTCTCAAATTCAACTATTAGCTTTTAGCATAAGGTCACCTTTGGAAGGCAAAATCTATACTGAAATTCTTTTTGTTGTGGTTAACTCAGTTTCTTCCACCCTCTGGTAAGTTCCTCATTCTTTGGCATGAAATCTCTTACAGAAATTTTAAGCACATATTTAAAACATTTGAGCCAATGGTTGATTGTGAGATCCATTGCAACTTTCTATAACATTTTTCTCCTACCAAACTGCCCCATGCAACCTCATCATGAATGCTTTACATGAACTATACTTTCAAGTACTTTATAAAGTGCTCTGTTATGAGACAATAAAAACAACCAGTGAGCGACATGTATTCTTAAGGTGGAAATCTTGATTCAACATAATAATCCACTGTCACTAAGGCCGAATGTATCCACACACACAAAATGTGTATAAGGTCAGATGACCAGTAGTTAGCAAAAAAGGCCCATCCAGAATTATAGAGGTTTACTGAACAATAAACCAGTAAGATTTAAATTCCCTGGGATAATGTTAGTTTCTAAGGAAAAACCTTTATGAACAATGTTTTCTATGCCTTGAAATCATGTTTAATTTTACTAAAATAATTTCTAATTAACTCAAATATTTTCCCTGATAGGCTGTGAGGTAACCCAATGATTATAAGCTGCAAACAATTCATTCACATGCTCAACTAATGATTCACATACATTCACCCTGACAATTGTCAGGCGGCCTTTGAAATAACAAAACAACATTTTTTATTTGCTACCAGAATGTGAGATAAACAAAAAGAACTTCTTTTCATTTGAGCACTTTAAAATGTATTTATAAACCTTATGTTTTTGAGATAAATTTTAACTTTTTTTTTAAAGTTAAGCACTCTTTTGGCAAACTTTGCCTCACTGGTAAAATCACTTTATTTGTTACCTTAAACCTCACTGTTCGTGGCACTAAATTTTTGCAGTAAACTCAAAGACCATATAGAAAAGACATATGCTTATATTTTTACATTAACCATTTTTATACGTAATAAATTTTCTTAGTTGAAAAGCATTTCTTTAGATGTAGAAAATTTCTAAATTTCTGAGTTCTAAATAAAAAATACTTCTGGAAAAGGAGAGGTGAAAGATATAACTATAGTGTTCACAAATGGAAAAAAAAGTGTGTTGACAAGGCTGGATGCTGACATTGGCAGGAAAGTTTAGGTATTAAAGTAGAACATCTCCAAGGATGCTGAACTCACATGCCAATTAAAATACTCCCTGCCCCTGCCTGGGCAGTTTTCAGGAAGGCTGGGAGTAAGAGTAGCAAAGGAGAGGTCATGATGGATAACTGTTACTTCTCTGCCTAGAGAAGTTATAATTTCAGATCAAAAGAGTTTGTTGGAAATTTATTTTCTCTTAGTTGACCTAATTAAAAAAATACACTATACTTAGCCACAATTAGCTTTTAGTACCTTCTCTAATAAACTGCCCACTACTTCTTAGCTATATGACATTGGGTCATACAGTTAACCATCCTAGGCCTCATCTTCCCATGGATAGATAAGGGCTATGATCATATCTGTTGGTCAACACTAAAGCACCAAATAAATGTTATTTTCTCAAAAATCAAGAAAAATATATTGTATAGTAAGACTGAGCTTTGTAAAAAAAAGTAAAATGTCTTCTAAAGTTCCTATACCATTTTTATAAATCTATCAGTAATGAATGAAAGTTCCTATTGCTCCACATTCTTGCCAGCATTTGGTGTTGTCAGTGTTTTGGATTTTGGGCATTCTGATATAGGTGTGTAGTGGTATCTTTTTGTTTTATTTTGTAATTTCTAATTATATATGATGTTGATTATATTTTCATATGCATATCTGCCATCAGCACATCTTCTCTGGTGAGATGTCTGTTCAGATATTTTTCTCATGCTTTAATTGGGATGTTTCTTTAATGTTGAGTTTTAAGAGTTCTTTATATAGTTTGAATACAAGTCTTTTACCAGATAAGTGTTATTCAAATATTTTATTCAGTCTGTGGCTTGTCTTTGTATACTCTTAAGAGTGTCTTTTGTACAGCAGAAGTTATTAATTTTAAAGAAGTCCAACTTACCAATTTTGTTTCTGTATCATGCTTTTGGTGTTGCCAAAACAAAAACCATAGCCAAACTGAAGGCCACCTATATTTTTCTCCTATGTTATCTTGTAGAGTTTTATAGTTCTACATTTTACATTTAAATTTATAATTAATTTTAAGTTGATTTCTGTGAAGGGTATAATATATATGTCTAAATTCACTTTTTATCATGTGGATATTTAGGACTTGAGCACCACTTGTTGAAAAACCATCTTTCTCCATTCTATTGCCTTTGATCTTTTGTCAAAGGCCAGATGACTGTATTTGTGGGACAGTTTTTGGGTTGTCCATTTTGTTCTATAAATCTATTTTCTGTTTTTGACCAATATCATTCTATTTTGATGCTGCAGCTTTATATCTTGAATTTGAGTAGTGTCAGTCCTCTAGCTTTGCTCTTCATGAGTATAATGTTAACTAATCTAGGACTTTTGCATTTCTATATAAATTTTAAATTCAATTTGTTGATATCCACAAAAATTTGCTAGGATTTTGATTGGGATTATGTTGAATGTATACTCAAGTGGGGAAGAACTGATATCTTTTGTGCTCTTTTGTAAGGCGCACATATGACAAGGTCTGTTATATTTTCTTAGAGAATTAACCCCTGTATAATTACACAATGCTCCTCTTTCTGCATGAGAATTTTTCTTGTTCTGTAGTCAACTTTGTCTAAAATTAATATGGGTCCTCCAGTTTTCTTAGCATTATTGTGGTATAACTTTGCTTTTAAACATTCTGTGTCTTAATTAAAGTGAATTCTTGTAGACAACATATGGTTGTGTATTTTTTATAATTTATTGGGGTGACATTGGTTAACAAAATTATATAGGTTATAAATATACAATTCTATGATACACCATCTGTACATTGTACTGTGTGTTTACCACCCAAATTTAAAACAAATTCTGTCATCATATACTTGATCCTCTTTACCTTTACTACACCCACGCTTTTCTGTTTTGTCCACTCTCTTGGTCCCTTTTAATTGTTATATTTATAGCATTAACACTTAAAGTGATTATTGATATGTATGAGTTAATATGTGCTATATTTATAACTGTTTTATTTTCATTGCACTAGTTCTTTGTTTCTCTTTTGTCTTTTCTGGTTTTAATTGAACATTTTATGTGATTTCATTTTTACTCCTCCCTTAGCATATTAATTATACTTTCAGATGATTTATTGCAGAATTGTATACTTTAAACCTATATATTTTATTGACCAATGCTACTCCAATAAATTTAATAACAAAAAAGTGCATATAGTCAAGAAAATGAAAAACAAACTTTGTAGAAAAAATTAACAGTTGCCTTAGAGTTTACAATATACATTTACGACTAATCAAAGTCCACTTTCAAATACCACTGTACCACCTTAAAGAAAGTGTAGGTACCTATATAGAGCACTCCCTGTTCCTTCCTCCTTTCCCTTACAACAATGCTGTTATTATTCACATTACTTACCTGTAAGCTAAAATCACCTAATACATTACTGCTATTATTTTGAACATTCATCTATGATATCAATTAATAAGACAAAAAATAAAATATTTTACCTGCATCTACTCCTTTTCAAACACTACTTTTTAATGTAGATCTGAGTTTCCAATCTACATTATTTTCCTTCAGTAAAGTACTTCTTTTTATCACTTCTTTCAAAGCAGTTCTACTGGCAACACATTCTCTCTGATTTTATTTGTCTAAAACAGTTTTATTTCCTCATTTTTGAAAGATAACATCTCTGGATATAAAATTTTAGGTTTACTTTTTCTTTCAACACTTTAACTATTTTACTTTACTCTCTTCTTGATTAAATGGCTTCTGAGGAGAAAACCAATATAATTCTTATCCTTGTTCCTCTACATGTAAAGTGTTTCTTCCTCATTCCTTACTCCTTTCAAGATTTTCTTTCTTTCTTTCTTTTTTTTTTTGCAGTTTTAATATAATATGCCCTAGTATATTTTGGTTCTTATCCCCTGCTTGTTCTCCAAGTTCTCCTAGTCTGTAGTTTAGTGTCTGTCATTAAGTTTTGAAAATTATCAGCCATTATAACTTCCAATATTCATTCCTTCCTTCCTTCCTTCCTTCCTTCCTTCCTTCCTTCCTTCCTTCCTTCCTTCCTTCCTTCCTCCTCTTTCCTTACTTCCTTCTCCTCTGGTAACTTCACTACCTGTATGCTAGACATTTCATAATTGTCCCATCATTCTTGGGCATTCTGTTCCCTTTTTCCCCATTCTTTTTCCTCTTTGTATTTCAGTTTATGATGTTTTTATTGACATATCTTCAATCTCAATGTTTCTTGCCTTGGCTGTATATAGTTTACTAATAAGCCCATTAAAGACATTCCTCATTTCTGTCAGGGTATTCTTTTTTATCTCTAGAATTTCTTTTGATTCTTTCTCCCTCTATATACACTACCTATCTGTTCTTATGTGTTGTCACTTTGTCTTTTAGAGCCCTTAGCATATTAGGTAAAGTATTTTAAATTCCAAAATAATTCCAAATTTACTAATTATAAAATCTCTGTCATATCTGAATTTGGTTCTGATGCTTGTTTTGTCTCTTTAGATTGTATTTTTATTTGTCTTTTACCATGCCTTGTAATTTCTGTTGAAAGCTGGGCATGATTTATCAGGTAATAGTAACTAAGGCAGGCAGGTCTTTGGTGTGAGGTTTTTATGTTCTTCTGGCTAGGGGTAAGGCTGAATTTAATGTATGTTTTATGTAGGTGTCAGAGGCTTCAATTTCCTCTAGTGTCCTAGTTTCTGTCTCTTATATTATATTTAGGTTTCCCTAGAAATTCCTTCTAAATAGAATCTGTGTGTAGCAGCTGTTGGATTTATAACCCAGCTAATTTTGGAGCCCTGCTAATGTGATGATAAGGTATTAAGGAGGGAAATTGTTCTAAAATTTTATCATTAAATTCCCATTCTTTTAAAGTCAGTCTGAGTCCTCAGATGTAAATTTCGGCAGTTTCTTTGTCTTTTTTCTTAGCTTTTGTGATAGAGGAAGGACAGACAGGGGTTCAGCCATCTAACTGCACTAGCTCAGATGAGGCCCAGGAAACAAGATTTCCTTCAGTTCACGCCTTTTTTTATGAAGTCATGTTTCTTTCCCCCTGCAGGGAGAATGAGGAATATTTCTGATAAGAACCTGGCAGGGCTCCAGGAAGTAAAACAAAAGAAAACCTGGGGGCACCCCTAAGACTGAAGAATTTTTAACTACTAAGCTAGTCCACGCTGAACCTGTAGCAATTAGTCAATTAGTTTCAGGGTCTGGCTCTAGTGGCTTCTGCTCCTGGGAGCTATGATTCTCTGTATTTTCTTTCTCTCCAAATTTCAATGCAGCAGTTCGTCCTATAAAACCAATTTGCCCTTTAGATCTAACAAACATTGTTGATTTTCAAAATTACTGATTTTCAGAACTGTTTATCCTTTTCTTATTGGAAGAACAGGAGTGACAATTTACAAGCTCTTTACATGCTGGAGCAGAAACAAGAAGTCAAATAACTTCTTTCTGCTTTAAGATACAGATCAGAATTAAGCACAGATAAATGAGCATGTTTAGTTAAGATGAGAATTTTAAGTTAATGTGTGCAAAGGTATGTCTCCGCTCAGTATCGTCTAGTCTGCTTGGTCATAATTGGGTTTATGCATTAATAATAACATAAGGATAAAAGATGGTCATTGGCACAGAGTAAGTCTACATTGTAATAGTGAAGCCTTTTTGGCTGGCCCCAAACCTCTGTGTCAGAACCTTACTATGCCATTTGTCATTTCCATCCACTAATAACTTTCTCTCTTTACACCTTAATATCTGCCCTTTTTACCGCTTGATTTTCACAACAAGCTCCAAGGTGACATTAGATACAGACAATATATTGATAATCAAACAGATTAGGAGAAAGAAAAAATTAGTCATTCACAAGATATGGTTCAAGCATTTTTTTTTATTTAATAACAACAAATTTAACCATGGATTGCTGTGGTCAGGACTGCTTATGCTTAGAATGAAGTGTCTTCCATGCTCTTATCAGGAACATTGGCAAGACTGCAGCACCAGACCAGAGCTCATTTGGTCAGTAATCAGTAATCCTTTCTAGCAAGGATCTGGCCTCATGACATTAAAGGAGCAAGTAGACATTTGCACTGTGCCTGGTGGGGTGATACTAACTTTTTATACCTGGTCAGGAGAACTACAGAAAAATCGTTACAGGAAACATTATATAACACTACCTAACACACAGAGAAATATGTCTGAAATATGGAGTAACTATTTACGCATTTAATAATCTTTTATTTAACTCAATGAGTATTTAATCATACTCATTGTTCTTTTTCATCAATCGATGTAAGATATTCATAAATTTTTGTGTAGTGTGTGTTCACCTACATCTAACAAATCACTTTTAAGGTAGGCATCCTTTAATATTCATAGTTTAAAGATATAAGAAACATCTAAAGCAGCTAGTCTTTAAAGAAAATTATTAGTAGTTATTAAGTCAGAATTACTTGATTGACAGGTTTTCATAAACTTCCATAATAGATTTATTCAACAACCCAGCAGATTACAACTGAGAGGACAGGGCAAGTGAGAAATGAAGTTGAATGTTTTATCCAAATCTCTTATCTTGTTAATGTCCTCACTCTTGCTTTCTCATTAGTGGTGTTTACTGATGGGTTGCAAATAAGTACTTACTATGGTAGATGTATTTTGTAATTCTTTTAAACTTGAATAAATGTGTCATTGCCTTTATGGACTTGTATCACATTTACAGCACAAATTACTTAAATTTAAAGGGGAGCAAGGACTTTTATCATTATACATAGCTATTTTAGTGAGAAAGCCATTCATTTGGCCCATTTACTTTTTCCAGTCTTTCAACCCCCATGTTTTGACCTACAGTTCTTGACTACCTCTCACTTTAAAAGGAGATAACAGTCAAAAGACTGATCCTCAAAGTTTAATCTTATTTCCACGACAAATTCACATTCAACAATTATCTCTTGCTTTCTTTTTCCAGGTAGCTTTGAATTTAAGGGATGACTAATCCTCTGCAATGCAGGGCATACCATTGTTTATTTTATTTTATGTGTAGAATGTAGTACTTTTTAAGTTTTTTAAAATTTTAAAGTTTACAATTCATTTATTTTCTCTCCCCACGCCAACTGAAAGAGCCACAGAACAGTGACCTTGTCTTGCTCACCATCATATTCCTGGGGTTTACTGCCCTGTGTATAACATAAATAAATGCTAATCTGGCAAAAACATATAAATATAAGTTTAAGAAAGAAAATTAAAGTAACAAAGCAGGGAGTATGTCAGAGAGAAGAGGGATACTGGTGGAAATATTCAAAGAGGAAAGAGCCTGTGTTGTGCAATATCAAGAGTAGAAATTACAGAGGTCAGCGACTGAAAGCTGGCCACACTGCTCATCTGCAGTCTTGGAGGGGTTCCAGACATGGACTATTTACCTTAACTTCTACGAAGAGATAGTATCTGGGGCCAACTGGTGATGTGCACCAGCTTCCAGGGCTCCTGATGCCCAGGCAGCAGAGCTGCTTTGCCTGTCTAAAGATGTTTCGTGGCCCTCACACAGCCCTCACAGCTGTGTCAGCTGTGTCCGGACCACAGGTGCTGCCTCTCTCAACCACCTTCTCTAGATCATCATTCCAGCTTGGTGGCTCAATTCCCTTTTCCCTGACAGACCTTCATTCTGTTGCATCATGTGACTCCATATGGGTCCTTGGTAAGGTATGCAAATCTGCTGTTTTACTCCCCACGTTGGTACATTCTTAAGGCCAGTAGTGCTGGTGCTCACAGATCTCACAAGTGCTCCTGTTCCCATGTTGGCCCATGGTGACTCCCTGATGCTGGTCCTCAAGCTAGTTTGCCTTCAAATCCATTGCTTGGGTGACTCCAACATCTACATGGCATCTATAGGCAGCGGAATGCCAGTGTTCCCTATTATAATATCACTCTACTCACTGCAGTGGTTGAGACCTGAAATGAGCTGGTGTCAGTACATGAAGCTTTAGCTCAAATGAGGCTTTAGCTCATTAATTCCTCACAGCAGCCCTAGGACTATTAACTCCATTTCACAGGTGAAGAAACTGAGGCAGCAGCAAGTTAAGTAGTATGCTCCAGTGTGCATGGCTAGAAAGTAGCATAGGCAGCTTTTGAGCACACTATCCTTTCAATGTCCTTCTCACCATTGTACTGTCCTGGTACTGCCTCGATCTACTCAAGTGAACTTGCTGCAGCTACTTCCTTCTCCAGCAGCTTCCCAGGGAAGCTTCCTTCTCCTGCTGTTACTGCAGCCCTGGCTGCCACCAAGCTGGGAGCTTCTGGCTTTGGTGGCCACAATTCTGATGTCTACCTTCTCTCTCTGGCCCCTGCTATCTCCCTTGTGAGACTATGCCTCACATTCAGGGGATGTAAAAGGCACACCTGTCCCTGTGGGTAATTTCAGCTCAGGGGAAACAGAGGGAAGGGCCCATGGAGGCTGTCCTTCCCAACAGGATAAGGCTCTGTTCCTACAAAGGTGGGGGCCACTGAGTTGGCCCCTGCCCCTCCACTCATGCCTTCATCCCCTGTTCCTATAAAACTGGTGCTGTTTTCAGGTGCATTTTCCTGACTTTTGAGAATCCAGACTCCTCCCTAACATTTCTGAGGCAAAAGGGGGGCCTTTGTAGGGATACCTTCAACAGTTGGAAGAGCCAAGTATGGGGCAGGCTAAGAGCCCATGCTGGTCCATAAACATGAGTGGAAATCAGCAAGCATGAGCAGATTGCTCTGGGCCATCATTACCATGAACTTCTCAGCCAGAGCAGAGTCTCAGCTCCGTTTGTTGCCACTATTGCATATTTCTTTCCATGTTTAGCTCTCTTTCATCTCATGGGGAAAACCCCATGCCTGAGAATGGTCAGGTTCTGAAGAGAGATGGTAGCTTCCAACAGCTCCCACCCAGGAAACCATGGACTACTTCTGGCTACAAAGCCAGAGAAACAATAACCTTGAGTTCCCTGGGACTTTCTCAGATTACACAAATGGAGTGAACATCCTATTAATGCTAGGCCCTTTGCATGGCTTAATATTGTATCAGTACAGTGGCAAGTTCATTCTTATTGTTCCTATTTTATAAATGAAGATACTTTGGCTCAACGAGGCTGAGAAACTTGCCCAAGGTCACCCAGAATGCAGTGTCTGGAGTGGTATCACCATGCATCTGTGCTTGCCTCCAAACAGTGTGTTCTTTCCAATCTGCCATGCATGTCTGAACTTTCTGAAACTTTTCTTGGCTTGGTTTTGAGGAATTTGAACAAGTTCCTGTCTGGTATACTTTTTAAAAGCAAAATTCTTCTTTTAAAATTAAATAGTCTAGCCCAAGGAAAGGGAGGGGAGATTAAAATTCCTGTGTCTTTGGATTATCAATGGTTCTTTTGTATTTCTGTTTGGACTGGGGAAAAAAACATTTATTGCCTTTTCTCCATGACCTTTATATTCCTCTGATTATTGTCTAACAAGAGTAGATGGGCATAGTTTTAACTCCAGATTAAACATTTTAAATACAGCAAAATTTTATTACTTTCACTTATGGGGAGAATCTATTAGGTAAATCAGAACAACATAAGGTTCAAAAGTGACTCTTGTTTAGTTCTGGGGTGGCTTGTGCTCATTCAGTGGTACTAACTGAAATTCCATGACTAACTATGATACAAGTACAATCATTTGATAATTAGAACCTAAAATAAAAATATTTATATAAAATAGATTTATTTTGACCTCAATAAAATGACTGGTTATTAGGATATAATTAACTAGACATTTTGTCCTTTGTTTGTTTAAGCCTGTGGCAGATACCGCTAGCCATCCTTGCAGATATATTCTTTGTTCTTCCTGGGCAATATATAACATTTCCTGGAATTTCCTGCAAGTTGGTGTGGCCCTGTGACAAAGTTCATGATGGGGGCAACTTCCAACCCACCTACAAAAACACTTTTCCGCCCTGACTGATGTGGCTCAGGGGGTTGGGTGATATCCTCAAAGTCCAGGTCATGGCACATGCCTTGATTGTTGGCCAGGTCCCTGGTTGGGGGCATGGGGGAGGAAGCTCGATATTTCTCTCCCTCTCTTTCTCCTTCCCTTTCCTTCCTCTAAAAATAAACAAAACATTAAAAAAAAAAAAAAAACCTTTCACTGGCCTCATCTCTCCTTTCCCTTTCACCTAGAAATAGAAAAGCTATAGCCAAACTTGGAAAAGACACGGTGAGGATAGCAGAGCTGCCAAACACATCTGTACTCAAGGATGACTTCATGGAGCAGAGCTCACCCACTCACCCACCCAGGACCATAACTTCAGAAAGAAATCAATTTGTACCTTGCTTTTAGAAAATGTTCTCTTTTATAAGCTTACTTTACTCCACTATTACATAGCCTAATATTCAAAGTAGCTTATGTTCCATAGACACTGTTCTCAGGAATGTCTGCTATCTAAAAATTAACAAAAAAAACATTTTAGGATCTCCTACAAATTATATGAAGCATATTTGATAATTCAGAGAAATAAAAGAAGGCAAAAGTTTTAAAAGATTTTCCATAAAACAGTCTTTTTTTTTTTTTTTCTCAAAAAAAAACCCCACTCTATTAACCTTGCCCTAAATTACTGGCATTCTGAACCACAGGAATTCATACTCTACACGTACTTTTAGCCCAGAGAATGAATTCCAACCATAGATTTAAAGTAACAAGGTAAAATTAACAATTTAATGTCACATAAGGACTTGCTTAACATTCTTTGACATGTTCAAAGAGTATACTTTGAATGTAAGATCATATTTTTAAAATATAGAGCTTGGGATAAAATGATAAATTATTTCTCAAGAATAAGAATTACACTTTATCATTTTTCAATGTTTTAAAAACTTACCAAAAGAGTGTTATTTGTAACTGAAAAATGTCAAGACATGGCAAAGTCCTAAGAATAATGCACATACACATCACACACAGTCCAACATTTCTAATCAGACATATTCACAGAAATTTACATAGTTGAAAGGACCACCAGTGTGAACCTTCTTATTCTAGGCAAAGAAATATGAAAAATCTTTAGTACTGGAACAGGAAGTATTTTGGTAACCCATTTCCAAGTATTTAAAGTCACAAATGATCATAATTATAGCCATCTCAGTGAGACAGAAATTGATACTACAGTTTGATGAAATGTAGGAATATGTTTCCTTAACTCTCAACCAAAACATACTCATTGACTACTTTCACACATCAACTAACCTATATTCATTTTGTCTATTATCACGGAATTCTAAAAAGTAATATGTCTGATGATTTTTAGTAAGACTCTAGAATAATGTTGTGTGGTTAAAGTGAAATTCACATCACTAAGCTTTTGCAAATCTGACCATTTTATAGGAAATAGTCTCATCTCAGCCACTGCTGACTTTGTTGTTTTTTTTTTTTTTTTGACCAAAATTAAACAAGTCTCACTGACTCATTTTTGAGTCAAGAAACATGAGTTTATGAGTTTTCTAAATTTAATCATGTGTACTTTTCAGTTTTCAACCAAGGTTTCTGTTTTTTAAATAAAAAAGTAAATGAAGAAATCTTACCTCCTGTAACATTTTCAAGCTAAGCACATTTCTGAAATTTAACATGTGACAAAGCTGAGATCCTCATATTTTCCCCCAAAACACACTTTGCTGGAAGTTAACAGCAACTCTTTCTAAGGCCAAAAACTTTCTCTCTGAATACTCAGATGATCTACTAGTAAATCTTATTAACTCAATAGTCACAATTTATTTAGAATGTTCCTCCCACCTCCACTGCTATCACCTCACTCCAAGCCACCACCATCTCTCATATGGATTATTTGATTTGTCTCCTAACTGGTCACCCTCCTTTGCTGTTGGTTCACTTCAGGCTGTTCTCAGCACAGCAAGAGCAGTTTTTCTCATGGGTCTTGTTGCTCTTCTGATGAAATTGCTCCTGTGGTTTCCCATCTCACTTTTAGAGTACAAGTCATTACACTGACTTATAATGCTTTACATAATCTGCTCCTTGTTGTCTTACTGACCACACTCCATTTTAGTCTCAAAACATGCACTTCCTTTTTCAGGAGAGAGTACCTGCTATACTCCTTTCTCAAGGCCTTTGCACTGGATGTGTTTTGCACATTATTCCCACACAGAGCCATGTGGCTTGCTCCCTCACATTTGTCACATTTTTATTTAAAGGAAGACTTCATGGCCATCCTATCTAAAATCACAATACCCGCTCACAGAATCTCCTCTCTGGCTCTCTGCTTGCCTTTTCTTCTCAATGCTCTTCACCATATAACAAAATGTTAATTTCATCTAGTTTTATGATGTCCTGTCTCCCCTTATAGAATTTGTAAGCTCCAAGAGGGAAAATATTGGTTTGCTTGTTTTGTAGCAGGTCCTTAACAAATAACTATTGAATGTTGAATGAATAAAAAATATTTTCTTAAATAATTGATTGGGCAGGAAGGGAATTTACAGGAAAAAATAGTAAAGACATACACATACACTGGAAAGAATTTAAAATCAAAACTGAATCATATAATAAGATATTCATAGATGGAATGTATAAAAATCTCATTGTCATTAGCTTTTTGCTATATGAATCAACAGGAGTATTTGTGAAATTTTGAGACAGAGGCCAGGCTAACATAGGAACACATGGCATTTTTCTAATGTGTTCTTTCTATGGCAGATGGTGTCTGTACTTTATAGCCTGCAGAATTTCATTCTGAGCTCTCTAGCCTCTAGTAAAATACCACATTCAGAGGGTAGCTACATAGAGCATGTCTCACTCCTCCATTACCTACATATGCCCAGCATCACTCTACTCTCTATTTTTTCTATCTGACCAAATGCACAGAAAAATTTTTCAACTGAATACAAATTACAAATAATATTGGTCAAAGGGAATTTCATAAGTCACAGATCCACTACTATGGTTTGGATATATCGTTTATGTTCCATTAAAACCCAGAAGAGCCCTGGCTGGTGCGGCTCAGTGGACTGAGTGCCAGCCTGTAAACCAAAGGGTTGCCAGTTCGATTTCTAGTCAGAGCACATGCCTGGGTTGTGGGCCAGGTCTCCAGTGGGGGATGTACAAGAGGTAACCACACATTGATGTTTCTCTCCTTCTCTTCATCCTCCCTTCTCCTTTTTCTAAAAATAAATAAAACATACATTTTAAAAATCCAGAATAGCAGGATACCATATGAAGGCAGGTGAGCGGAGCTTGCATTTGTCATCTGGATGCCTGTAAGACTGGCTGCAGTGTCAGACTTGCATATGTATCCAAGGATACATCTGCTACTCATGCTTCTCACTGACAGGTAGAGGTGGGTCCAAAGTAACACTTCCTAGAAACTGCCTCCATGAAAATCTAAGGAAGAGATTTTGAAGCAGAAAGAAAACTTTTCAAGCAAAAAGGGCACAGCTGAAAGATGGAGAGGGGCTTTAAGGAGTAATAATCAATTCAAAAACAATAATTCCAATGAAAAAGATAAAAAAAATTCCTAAAGAAACCAAACCAGCTACCTAGAGACTCAGAGGTTCCTATTTCCTTTAAAAAATGTACGGAAGTCAAGTGGCTGGGTATATAACCAAAAGGTTGTATGTACTATGTCAAAACAAAGCCAGGGCTAAAATGGGATTGAAATCCACAAAATTTCTACCAAATAATAACTTCTGGCTATGTGAAGCATGAAGATAAACATGGGAGTGACTGGTCTAATGCACTGAGGAGGATACTTGTTAAACTGGATAGGCACCATCAGGAGGGCTAGTAGGGAGTAATGTGCTAGTAGGGAGTCAATATTAACAAATAATTAATCCTAGGAAATCCAGACACTCAGTAGACCTTAGAAAAGATAGTGGAAACTTACAAGAGCTGAGAAAGCTCACTAGGCAAGCACCATTTCAATCTACTTTGTTTTCCGTTTTAAAAACTGTATTTAGGTATTTATTAATCAATTGTTGATAGAATTACTAGAAGGGTAGATCCAGTGTAGTACTTAATTTCAACAAGATATTTCACATATTTTATTGTTCAGTAAAGATGCAAAAATCATCCTAAATGATACTAGAGATAAATGAATTCATAGATGACCAAACAATTTTATCCATAATGAGTTTTTATATAGATACTGAAGGACAAATTCTGTAGCAATTTAAGATATAAAAGAGGAAAATTGTCCAAGTAAGACTTTTCATATCACCCTATAAACATATAATCTCTTAAAAAGTCATTAAGAAAATTATTTTACTGTTTTAAATTAATTTGTAGTGATAATGATTAATCAATGGTAATGATGAATATACAGTAATTACTGATATCAATTGATATAATACAAAATAATATTAAGTAATTGGGATTTCTGGCCAAGGTGGAGATGTAGGTAGATACACTTTACCTTCTTGTACAACCCTAAGTAGAACAACAAATTTAAAAACAAAAAATAAGCAGAACTGCCAGAAAATCAAACTGTATGGAAGTCTGACAACCTAGGAATTAAAGAAATAACATTCACCCAGACCTGTAGGGAGGATGGACATGGGCAGACGGATGAAGAAGACTCATGGCAAGGCAACCACTGGTGGGCCCAGCGAGGTGATGGCTGGTACAGTGGGTGGTCCCAATTTGCATGAGGATAAACTGGGAGGAACAACTGGGGATCCAGACAGACTGAACAACCCAGGGTTCCAGTGTGGGGAAATAAAGCCTCAAAACCTCTGACTGGAAAACCTGTGGGGCTTGAGGCAGCAAAAGGAACTCCCAACCTCACAGGGGAGTTCATTGAGAAGACCCACAGGGCACTAGAACATACACAAAACTACCCACCCAGGAATCAGCACCAGATGGACCTAATTTGCTTTTGGGTAGTGGAGGAAGTGACTGAAAGCCGGTCAAGAGCTGAGCAAGTGGCACTATTCCCTTTCGGACCTCTCCCCCACTTACTTGGGTTGCCCCTCCATGGTGAATACCTAAAGCTTCACCCCTTACTACATAACAGGCATGCCAAGGCAAAGAAATATGGCCCAAACAAAAGAATAGATCAAAGATCCAGAAAAAAATACAACTAAGCTTTGAAGAGATAGCCAACCTATCAGATGCAGAGTTCAAAACACTGGTAATCAGGATGCTCAGAGAAATGGTTGTGTGTGGTCACAAAACAGAGGAAAATGTGAAGGCTATAAAAAGGGAAATAACCCTGACTGACATAGCTCAGTGGATTGATTGCAGGCTGCGAACCAAAAGGTCACAGGTTTGTGACCCTTTGATGGGGAATCTGACTATTTCCCAGTCACAGCACATGTCTGGGTTGTTGGCCAGGTCCCCAGTGGGGGCCACACAAGAGGCAACCACACATTAATATTTCTCTCTCTCTCTTTCTCCCTTTCTTCCCCTCTCTAAAAATAAATAAATAGAATCTTTGAAAAATGTAAAATTAAACAAAGTGAAATAAAGGAAAATATACAGGGATCAACAATGAAGAGAAAGAAACTGGGACTCAAATCAATGATTTGGAGCAGAAGGAAGAAATGAACATTCAATTAGAACAGAATGAAGAAACAAGAATTAAAAAAAAATGAGGAGAGGCTCAGGAACCTCTGCAACAATTTTAAACATTCCAACATCTGAATCATAGGGGTGCCAGAAGGAGAAGAGGAAGAGCAGGAAATTGAAAATTTATTTGAAAACACAATGAAGGAGAATTCCCCCAATCTAGCAAAGGAAATAGGCTTCTAGGAAGTCCAGGAAGCTCGGAGAATCCTAAGAAGTTAGACTCAAGGAAGCACACATGAAGGCACATTATAATTAAATTACCCAAGATTAAAGAGAAGGAGAGAATCTTAAAAGCAGCAAGGAAAAAGGAGACAGTTACATATGAAGGAGTTCCCATCAGACTGTCAGCTGATTTCTCAAAAGAAACCTTGCAGGCAAGAAGGGGCTGGAAAGAAGTATTCCAAGTAATGAAAGGCAAGGACCTACATCCAGGATTCCTCTATTCAGCAAAGCTATCATTTAGAATGGAAGGGCAGATAAAGTGCTTCCCAGATAAGGACAAATTAAATGAGTTCATCATTACCAAGTTCTTATTATATGAAATATTAAAGGGACTTATCTATGAAAAAGACCAAAAATACAAACAATAAAATGATGACAAAGTCACAACTATCAACAACTGAACCTATAAAAACAAAAACAAAAATGAACTAAGCAAAGACCTAGAAGAGGAACAGATTCACAGAAATAGAGATCACATGGAGGGTTAACAGCAGGGAGGGGGAGGAAGAGAATAAGAAGCATAAATGATAGGTATAAAATAGGGGGAGGTTATGAATAGTATGGGAAACAGAGAAGCCAAAGAACTCATATGTATGACATGCATATGAACTAAGGTAGGGGGAATGATGGTGGGAGGCAGGGTACAGGGCAGAGGGGAATAAAGGGGAGAAAAAAGTGGGCAACTGTAATAGCATAATCAATAAAATATATTTAAAAATAAATTAAAATAATTGCTGATTTAAAAGATAATATTAAGTAATTGCTTATATCAATTCATCTAATGATAGTGTTTCTTAAATATAATAAACACAGACACTGAAAACCATATATTTAGAAATTCCACACACAAATGCTTTCTCACTGGGGAAAAATTAACAATTACTGTAGCAGTGAGTACTCAGAGTTGGCAAGAGTTGACTCCTCTGTTTAAAGCTGCTCATACTGTTTTTCTTTCTTATCTAATATGCTCCTAATCTATCTTAAGTCCCAACATCTGAAATAATTGATTGATGAAACATCTTTTATTACCTTCTTCCTTGCCTTCTTTCCATGTCATACAGTGTGTTGGAATTAGAAGATAACACAAACCACCCAATACTCAATTACAGCTATAGCTTTGACATGAAGTACTGAATTAAACTTAGTTTAGATTTATTTTCCTCGCATCAGTACTTATATGTCCCGTTATCTTCCTCTCTTACAGAACTATAGAACATCCACCAGTTGTCTCTCACTCACCCTAATTGGGGATCTCACGCGAAACCCTGGCTTGTGCCCTGACTGGAACTCGAACCATCAACATTTTGCTCAGCAGAATGATACTCAACCCACTAAGCAATGCTAGTCAGGCTATGTAGTGAGCTCTTAAGGAAGCACCCAGGCATTTCATGTGAATCAGGGAGAGAGACACTTGGATTGGAGCAACTTCCAAGGATTCTACATTTATTCTCCATCTACACAGAATTCTGGCACTGCTTACCATATCCAATTGGACATATACATCTTGGTGATTTCCCAAAGTTACCTATTTATGCCATGCTTTCAAAAACATCTTATTTCCACATTCATCTTTTCTGACTTTCAATAAGCATTGAGAATATGTGAGGACCAGCAAAGAAAGTTTCCTTTTTCTTAAGTCCAAACACTAAATTTTCCTTGGAAGGCAATTTTAGCCATCTGTCAGCGCTATGTTTTCTTGTAAAGAATATGCCCTTTTATACTTGTACCCTGGAAAATTTTTAATTTTTTGCATATATTTCAAGAGAAAAATAAAACATTAAGTTCAAGTAAATGTTGTTCCCCTTCTAAACATATCAAAGGTTGGACTAAGTTACCACTAAGCCTTGACTAATTTTAAAATTATGTCATTCTGTAGATTACCATAGAATAAAAAAAACAGAATAAATACATATATTACAAGTAAATACTAGATGAAATGGATAAAAATTGCTTCACTGATAGAATCAGATAATTTATTTTATGAAGCTAAATATTAAAAATTTGATATGTTTAGATTGCTTAATGCCCTTTCATTTTTAAAACTGTTGTAACCACCTAGTATAATTAACCTAAATGTTTCAGTTATTCTTAAATATTTAATTGAAAAGCACAATATTCAATGGATTTTCTCCTTTTAGCCTCACTTTAGGGTTTTCTATAAGTTAACTAATCTCAAAAGTAGTTGGGGGAACTTAAAGGGCTTTTTATTACCTCCTAAAACTGTTTAGTTGAATATTTTAAAAATTGTTCTAGTTTTTAAAATTTGTTTCCACTTATTTTATTTTATTAAAAAGTCATATTACCTTTTAAGAAAAGGTAATTATTGATATAAATAATAATGTTTGATATAGAACATTTTTATAAGATGTACTATAGATAATTTAATGAGATGATGATGGCAAGAAATTTTAATTAGAAAATAGATACCCTCTGGAGATGTTATAGAGTGAATGATGTTAAGAATTTTGATCTGCTTTCACCCTTCTTAGGAACTGGCATACCAATCTAAATGTGAGAAATAAGCACGAAGGCCATTGTCCAGAAAACCTGTGAGCATCATTGATTTAAACCCATGTGATAAACCCAGACAAGACATGGTCTGGTTACTCTGATAACCAGAGACTGCTCCCTGATTCATTCACTGTCTGACTGCCCAGCCTGACCCTCCATGATCTGCCTCAGGTTATCTATTACATCCTTCTGTATCACCCCATATTCCCTATAACACAATTGATCAAATGAATCACTTAAAGAGTTTGAAAACTTAATTTAAGTCCAATTTAACATGGAATTCACTTTCTTCCATTTCTTTCACTCTTTCCTGGAGAGGTTACCTCTAGAGTGGCCAGGGACCACCCTGGGAACCTCAGGGTTTTTGGCAAGTTGTATTTTAAGTTGGTTGGTGAGCTTAACAGACATTTGTTTCACTGTTATGTTTACATAGTGTAAATAAATGTTACTTATGTTTATTCTCTTTATATGTATGAATTATCTCAGTTTTTAAAAATAAGCTAAAAAAATTCCTACGCCCTTACTGATGCTCACTTAAAGCATCAATTCTTCTGGGATGATTCCATGATAGTTAAGGGAAAAAAATGTTCCTTTTCTGTGCTCCTGTAGTATTTAGAAGTATATTATTTGCAAACGTATCTGCCAAACTAGATTGTAAACTCCTTAATCAGTTCTACCCCATTGTTTCTCCTTCCTATACCTAGAATAGTACCTTGCATGCATTGATTGGTCAGTCTACGGTAAATGTAAGACATGATACATTGTATCCCCAGACAAGTTAATACATGAAGACCAAGATGAGATTATCTTGGCATCAACAATAGAAAATTATTATTCTATTGTTCGTCTTTCTCTTCCTGAAAAGTTAAAGATTCCTTAGAACACAATGAAGCTGGTACACTGGCATCTTCTATTGTCTCCAGGAAATAATGTTTCTGATTAAGGAAATCTAACTATATGAAAAAGCATCTAGCACTCAGCTAGAGACATCTGTCTGAAGTAATTTTTAAGAAAATGACTTGGGTCTTGAGAATAAAAATGCAATTAAATCCAAAATCTGTGTATTTAATATCATTTATCCTTAGTAAGATAAGGAGAGAAGAATTACATGCAATAAGGAAGTCCTGACTAGAGAGCTCTTCAAAAAAAAAAAATGACAATTTTCAATAACTCACCAGTAAGAGATCTATAAAATTCAAAATTAATGATAACATTTTTAAAAGTTTTGTTGGTACAATTAAATATAATGAATGCATTTGTAGGATGAATATGACACTGGGCAAGAAAGTTCTCACATGGACAAAACTTCATCAAAGCTGACAAATGACCCATAAAAACAGAAACCTCTGCCTCAATAAACCTGGACCAAAGTAAATGAAAATACAATTCAGTAAGAACCTAATGAATGCTCCACTGTGGGAAAGGTGCTTCTGGAGGCTGCTGTGAGCTATGCAGATAAGGAGTCATAAACTGGGTACAATTAGAAGGGAAGTAGCTGCAGAAAAAGTGCACCTCAAGTTGAACATGAATGGGAAATACAGTGCTGTCAGAGGTGTCTCTTAGCAGGCAAGTGGAAGGAATCCCCAATGGTGCAAATGCATACATGAAGTGTTCAGAAAGTCTATTATCTATTGACAATTAAATTTTTTCAGTCCTTACCTCTCTATTCAGTGAAGTTCATCATCATGATCTCTCAGTTCCTGCAGCCTATCCTGCCTGTCATTGTTGGGCCCCTTTTGTTTGACTTTTGCTTCATCCTGTGTCAGACCAACAATGGTGTCAGGGCTGATCTGACTCAACCATATAGACCAGACCATCCAGATAAAAGTCGCACTTCTGGAATTGAAGCATTCTGCTTTAAGCAAGTAAAATGCTCAGAATGTATTTACTCTGTGAATCAAAAAGATTTAATGGTGTCCAAATATTGCCTGGAAATATATTCTATTATATTTCATTTTTGGAAAATACAGGATGGGCAAAAGTAGTTTTACAGTTGTGAATACACAAAACAAAGCTTAGTCTTTCGTTATGTGTTAATTATTTTATTCTTTTTCCATATGAACAGCTGTAAACCTACTTTTGCTCCTCCCTGTATATAAACCTGTATATATGTTCAAAGTGATTTTTTTTGTTGGACACTTTCACATTTTTAATCATTCCTAGAATGCATGTGTTTTACCTTTGTAATATGACAAAACACCTTAAATCAAGCAGCCATGTATTTTTATACGCACCCTAGCACTCATTTACTTACAAAATACCACATGCTGTGTAGAAAAAGAAATTCTTGGTGCATATAACAAGTCCGAATTTAGATGCCTTTTAAAATGTGGACTCTATTAGTATCAGGAAATACACTTAATTATAATTTTACTTTTACAATAAGCGAATATTTTCACTGCTGTAAAATTTATCAATATAAAATTTACAGTTTCATAAAAAATAGTATATTCCCTAAGCATTTGTGAATTTGTAACAGGTATTTTTCTTTTGAAAACAATCTTCAGCACATAATCCCTAAAATAAAATTATTTTGTTTCTCATGATAGTCACCGGCTCCTGTTCTTTCTGACCATCTCATTTTTTACTCCTATCTGATGAGAACATTTCTTGGCTTCTCAATAAGATCTATTTTCCATATTTTATTGCTTGTTAGTACTGAATGTATACTAAATTATTCAGTATATTAAATCTGCCTTCAGGCATTCAACTTACAGGAATAACAACAAAGTGAATCTTACATGTATATGTGAATATTTCTCAGCTCTGAAGAATTTTATAAGACTTTTCCAGTTTCCTCAAATTGCAACTCATTAAAATTAATAAAACATGAGGAAATTATAAGTTTTCGATGTTCCTAAATAAAATATATGGGAGAAAAACTCATTGTCATTTTAGGTTTGATTTTAAATTAAGGCATTTCCCTCCTCTGTATTTCTATTTTAAAAGTAAAATCACAAATTCTGGGACATTTTCCATACTGAAGTCATTTGTTTTTTAGCTTTGTAACTTTTAGGCATTTGAGAGGCTCAGTAATGCCACAAAGCATATTTCTTTGTGTGCCATTATTTCCAGTGCAATATAAAGTTAGTTTTTTTAAATAAAAGTATATTAGGGTGGGGAAGAAAAATGGTTCTATTCTTATATCCCATTGATGGTTTAACTGCCTTTTAAGACTGATTGTGAAAAATGGCCTATTACCAGCCTTTCAGGTTTTAGAATCTGTCTCAAAGGCTTTTTGTTACTGGTCTGCTGTCAGCTTTCAGAACTCTATACTTATCCTTCACAGATGCCCAAGATAAACTTAGTCATTAGTACTTGTGATTTTTTTTTTGAATGAAGACAGCTATTAAATCTGCCTCTCTTGTTAAATATATCCTTCCTTTTGTTTGATTCTAATACCCTCTTAACACCATCCCTTGTCATATATGTTTTTTCCACTCTGGTAATACTTTCCCAGGGCTGGAAAGAAGGTAATAAGATTTTCCAATCTACAGAGCAGTACTGTCATTTTCTTGATCACGATATAGTTGACAATATTATTCTATGGTGCTCATGATATGACAAAGCCATTCCTGAATCTGCATTGCTCTTGTGGGTCAGTCCTTCATTCATGACCTCCCCCACTCTCTTTTATTCTTTCTTAACAAAATCAATTCCTTATTTAGAATTGTTTAGAATTCCATGAACATTTCTGAGTTCCAGGCTTTTAGCATTTCATGCTTTTATTGACCCTAAAATACTAGAGCTTGAAAAAATAATACACACAAGTTATATAACTGGAACATATATTGAATAAAACAAATAATCCAAGAGAAAAATGGGCAAAGTATATGAACTGGCAATTTATAGAAAAAGAAAATCTGATAGGCAAATAAACATATCAAAAAGATGCTTAAGGTGATTAAAAACCATACTAGTTTTAAGAAAGGTATAGAAATGCCTTTGCATAGACATTTGATTGGCTAAACTTTTAAAATTTGATAATATTAAACACTGACATACCAAAAGAAAAAGAGACACACTCAATATCCTAATAGGAGCAATTAGAAAGCACTCATTAAAAATCAAAATGTGCATTCCTAGCCCTTCTTTTTCCAGATACCTATTATAGAGAAACATTCACACTGTGTACAAGAAGACTCATGCAAGACTATTTAAAATTTTAACATTAGTAATCACATAAAAAATAATGTTCATTGATTAGGAGATTCCCAAATAAAATGTGTGATAGTCATAGAGTAAAAATTTATGTAGCTGCTAAATGAAATGAAGGAGAAATGCATATATTCATTCATATATTCTAGATAAACATACAGATGAATATACTCATAAATACACAGATTAGTTTAAAGCCTGAAAAGACACAGATCAAACTCATAATAATGTTATCTTGAAGATACTGGAGAGGGGAATAAATTGTACACAGTCATTAAAATAAAAACCTTACTGTTTTACATATAATCTTCCAAAACTGAATTGGAAGAAGACAACCATAATAGGTCAATAACAACTAGCAAAATAGCAGTAATAAAAAAAAAGCAGTAATAAAAAAAACTACCAACACACAAAAGCCCTGGTCCAGATAGCTTCACAGGTAAATTTTACCAAACATTCAAAGAAGAACTAATACC
Source organism: Anoura caudifer (assembly GCA_004027475.1). Taxonomy (NCBI): domain Eukaryota; kingdom Metazoa; phylum Chordata; class Mammalia; order Chiroptera; family Phyllostomidae; genus Anoura; species Anoura caudifer. The sequence continues at coordinate 43,698 of PVKU01008074.1, read as the reverse complement.
TCTCTTTCTCAAACAATTCCGAAAAAATTCAAGAAGAAGGAAAGCTTCCAAACTCTTTTTACAATGCCAGTATTATCTTAATCCCCAAACCAGGTAATGACACAACAAAGAAAGAAAATTACAGGCCAATAACTCTGATGAAAATAGATACTAAAATTCTCAACAAAACACTAGCAAACTGGATCCAAAAATACATTAAAAAAGATTATAGATCATGATAAAGTGGGATTTATTCCAGGGATGCAAGATGGTACAATATTTGCAAATCAATAAATGTGATACATCACATAAAAAATGAAAGACAAAAATCACATGACCATATCAACAGATGCAGAAAAAGCATATGATAAATTCCAGCACCCATTTATATAAAAACCTTCAGCAGAGTGGGAATAGAGGAAGCATTCCTCAACCCAATAAAGGTCATATGTGAGAACTCTACTGCCAACATCATACTCAATGGGCAAAAACTAAAAGTGTTTCCCTTAAGATCCAGAAAAAGACAAAGGTGTCCACTTTCACCACTCATTCAACATAGTACTGGGGGTCCTAGTCACAGGGACCAAACAAAAACAAAAGACATAAAAGACAACCAAATTGGGAGGAAGAAGTTGCTCCCAAATTGGGAGCAAATCGTGATGGAGACCATAGAGACTCCATGAAAAACTACTCAACCTAATAAATGAATTCAGAAAAGTAGTGTGATAAAAAGCCAATATTAAGAAATCAATGGCATTTCTGTACACAGAAAAATGAACTATCAGAAAGAGAAACTAAGAAACAAAATATAGCAGCAAAAGTAAATACATAAAATACCTGGGAATAAATTTAACCAAGGAAGTAAAAGAACTGTATTCAGAAAATTATGAAACACTAAAGAAAGAAATTGAGGAAGATACAAATAAACAGAAGCATATACCCTGTTCATGGATTGGAAGAATTAACCTCACTAAAATGTCCATATTACCCAAAGCAATCTATAGATTCAATACAATTCCTGTTAAAAAAACAAGGGCATATTTCAAAGATCTAGAACAAATCCTTAAAAAATGTATATGGAATCAAAAAAGACCCTTAATAGTCACAATAATCTTGAGAAAGAAGAACAAAGTTGGAGGGATCACAATACCTGATATAAAACTATATTACAAGGCCACTGTAATCAAAACAGTCTGGTACTGGCATAAGAGCAGACACGTAGATCAGTGGAACAGAATAGAGAGCCTGGAAATAAACTCATGTCTCTATGATCAATTAAGATTTGACAAAGGGGGCATGAGTACACAATGTAGTAAAAATTGCCTCTTCAATAAATGGTGTTAGGAGAACTGGACTGGTACATGCAAAAACAATGAAACTAGACCACCAACTTACACCACACTCCAGGATAAATTAAAAATGGATAAAAATAATTAAACATAAGTTGTGATACCATAAAAGGTTCTAGTGGAAAACATAGATAAGTAAATTTCAGGTATTCCACATAGCAATATTATTGATATATGTCCTAGGACAAGGGAAATAAAGGAGAAAATAAATGGGACTACAATAAATTAAAAGCTTCTGCATGGTTAATAATACCATCATAAAAATGAAAAGGGAACCAACTGTATGGGAGAATATATTCACCAATGATGCATTGGACAATGGTTTAATTTCCAAAATATATAAAGAACTCATAGGACTCAACACCAGTAAGATAATCCAATTAAAAATGAGCAAAGGATCTGAATAGACACTTCTCCAGAAGGATATACAGATGGCCCAGAGACATGAAAAAAATGCTCAACATCACTAGCCATCAGAGAGATGCAAATTAAAACCACAATGAGCTATCACCTCACATCTTTCAGAATGACCACCATTAATAAATCAACATACAACAAGTGCTGACAAGGATGTGAAGAAAAGGGAACCCTTTTGCACTGTTGGTGGGAATGCAGACTGGTGCAGCCACTCGGGAAAACAGTATGGAATTTCCTCAGAAAACTAAAAATGGAACTGCCTTTTGACCCAGCAATTCCATTGCTGGGGCTATACCCTAAGAATCCTGAAACACCGATTCAAAAGAACCTATGCATCCCAACATTCACAGCAGCACAATTTACAATAGCCAAGCACTGGAAACGTTGTTAAGTGCCCATCAGTAGATGAACGGATAAAAAAACATGGTACATTTACACAATAGAATACTGCACAGAAGAAAGAAAGAAGAAGGAATTCCTACCCTTTGCAACAGCATGATTGGAACTGGAGACTATTATGCTAAATGAAATAAGCCAGTCAGTGAAAGACAAATACCATCTAGTCTTACTTATAACTGAAATTTAATGAACAAAATAAACTAACGAGGAAAACAGAACCAGAGATATGGAAACAGGGAGCAGACTGACAGCTGCAGGAAACGGGGTAGGAGGGAAATGGTGGGAAGGAGGAGAAGGGATCAGTCAAAGAACATGTATGAGTGACGCATGGACAAGGACATTGGTGCAGGGATGGACTGTGGGCAGGTAGGGGGAAGGGAGGGTGGGCTGGAATGGGGAGGACAAAAGGGTAAATTAAGGCAACTTTAATGGAATAAACAGGAGTACAAACATTTTTACAAATTTAAAAAGAAGACAAAAACAAAAGAAAAAATAGCTGTTTTAACTTTTTTTGTGGAGAGAATTACTTCTTATGTGATAAGAATATGTTTTAATTCATGAACAATATAGACTGTAAGACAGACATTCTTTATCACTAAAGTTTTATAGAAGCTCTTCACTTTGTAAATCAAACAAATAGAAAAATATAATATCTATTCATAGATTATAATTCACTATCAGGGCAAACTATATACTTATAAGAGTTTTTTCAAATGAATTTGTCTTTTAAATTATATTTTCTTTGTATCCAATAACTGGACCTAGTTTCATAGAGTATGTTTGTCAATGTATAGGAGTTCATGCTTGCATATGGAATATAGGAGATTCATAGAAACATATTTATAATTACCTAATTTAATTCTCCTTAGTATGTACATTGATGAACAGTGCACAAATGTACACTATATAAAGTAAAAATGTAAATAATAAAATGTACCAATAATAGTGTATAAATTACTTGACAGTGTATAACATACATTTTAAAGTATGTAACATATAAGTAGAAGGCTAAATAGTACATAACTTAATCAGTATCAGTGGGAAATTCCTTAATGTATGGTTTTACACCAATCCCCACAAATCAGTAATTTTAAAAATGTTTTCAGTCCATTAATTCACTATCTTTAAATAGACTACCAAAGAAATCATCTATTTAATATTCAATGTGCCTTTATTTGAAGTCCAATGTGCCTAAGTAGAAGATTGGAATTGGTGATCTAATTGTTAATACAATCTGTTGACATTACTAAACAATATTTACTCAGCAATTCTCAATGTGGACAACACAATGCACCTTTACTAATTTAATAATTGTACAATGTCCTTGGATTCTAATTCCACAGTCCCCTTTCCACTATCATTTTCAAATTTATTTCTTTTTTATTTTTTTAGTTTTCTAATTTAATTTTAGAGAAAGAGAGAGGGAGGGAGAGAGAGAGAGAGGGAGAGCAACATTGATATGAGAGAGAAACATCGATATGAGAGGGGTGTCTCTTGTATACTTCCCAACAGGGGACTGAACCAGCAAACCTAGGTACATGCCCTGACTGGGGAGTCAAACTCACAACCTTTTGCTTTGTGGGGCAACACCCAACCAACTAAGCCACACTAGTCAGGGTTCAAAATTTATTTTTAACATTATATTTCCTTAACGCATGATGGTTGTTTTAGAGTGAATGCATTTTAATGCCTATAACTAACCTTATGTGGAAATCATTTTGCAATGTATTGATATATCAAGTCATCACTTTATACACCTAAAACTTACACAATGTCATATGTCAATTATATCTCAACAAAGTTGTAAAAATAACTTTGAAAATTAAAAATTAAAAAGTGGCACCTAAAATAATAGCTTAGTTGAAAGGGTAGAACATAAAGTCTCACATGTAAATCTTATCCTCAACCTATAGGCTCAACAGAATCATTTCAATTATTCATTAGGACTTGTAACCTACGCAAGCAGTGTTCTTTTAATTGATTGATATTTACAGAGGGAGAGAGAAATATCAATTCATCATTCCACTTACTTATGCATTTATTGGTGGCCTCTTGTATATGCCCTGACCTGACATTGAACCTACAACCTTGGTGTATGGGGACAACACTCTAACCAACTGAGCTACCAGACTAGGGTCTAGTGTTTTTATAATGGGATCTAGCAGGGAGAGAAAAACAGGTCTCCCAATTTTCCATTTCAGGGGGGAGAAAAGAGGGGAATAGTCACATGCACTCTATGCAAATAATGTATTACTTATCCTCATGTGATCCTTTTCCTAAGATGTTAGGTTTGTGGATGATCTATCTACATACTTACTGTCTAAAGATTATGCTTGGTAAAATGGTATTTTCCCACATCCCTGACTTTGTGTTCTGCCATTTTACTGTAGATGGTAAGTTGCTGAGTCAGGCTCCTATATCATATAGAGGCACATAGTTGCACTATATAAATTTTGTAACATTGAGTTCTTCAAAATAATCCCTCTCCAAGAAAAGCAAGGGAAGTGAAACTCAGCCTGTTAATAATTTCATATAATATTAATATTTGGGAAATATGCATTATCTATATAATTGTATTTAACTATGCAATCAGAGGGTCAAAATTTTACTATCAGGTAAAATAGATTTCATGCTTATGAAGTATTTTATAACTTTTGTTCAACATCAATTCAAATAATTTGAGTACTCATAATATATCTCTACCAGCTTGTAGAGGACTAAATACTACCCTGCAACAATTATTGAACTCTGATGAAAGTAAATAAAATAATGTCAACGAGTAACATTTTAATGGGCTTCCCTCTAAAAATAATCACTAGAACTTAGTAGCACCCAGAATTTAAAATGTTCAAATATTCTATTTGAAATATTTGTATTACCTTTTGTTCAGCAGCTTTTTTTTGACAATTGCCATTGTACTTGTTATCCTTTTCCTCAGAGGATTAAACTTCTACATAAGCTGGTCCCTGGCAACAGTGATACTTCACCTGTCTGTCCACAGTCATGGTGGCTGTATGTGATTGAGAATTTGGAATGCTATCCAAAGGCATGCATCTTCTGCATGAAACAGTACAGATTATAGATAAAAAATGAACACATAGGTAGATTTTAGGAATTAACTCAAACAAATGTATAAACAGAGATGACCAAAGGTGTTCATACATGTCAAGCTGCACTTGACTGGTAGGATCTAACACACTGGTGTTGCTTTGCATGTTAGGTTTAGTGACTCAGCCAAGAGTACTTCTCTCTTATGTTGCTTGGCATAATGAAGGCATTGCATAAATGCTAATTTCTCCTCCCTTACTAACATGGTTAATGGTCACTGTACAACACAACAACTCATAAGTCCCCTAGAATCTTGACCCCCTACCCCCACAAAACAGCCAGCTACTGCCCCTGGACTCCAGGCTGTCTGCCACTAAGACTTTCCACCCAGGTTTCATTCCAGTAGCCTAGGGCCCTCTCAACCCCTCTGTAAAGGCCTCAGCCAAATGTGCTTTTTCTCAACAGCTGCTGCTTTCCTTTGTTCATTTTCCAGACCATTGCTGGCCATTGCTGTTTTCTTGTGGCTGATTTTCTTTTTAGCCTTTGCAGACTAATCACAGACAGCTGCAAACGAATGACCCCTCCATATGTCTCCCCTTAGGTTAAACTGTGGCATGGTCAGGACACAAGATGGTAAGAATATTTAAGATATGCCATTCATTATTTTGACTCAATTTCTGTTCATTCTGACCTCATTTTACAGAGCTTAATAAAATTCAGTTCCCTACCACTAACAGGAATGAGCACAAGGCATTCTTTTAAACTGATTAAGAGTATAGTTTTTAGAAACTTGCTTAATACTTGAGATTTTGACCAAATTATACTGATGTCTAAATGATGTTTTCTTATTAGTTTTCATGGTTTAGGTTGTGTTTTTGTGTACACATTTCCTTTTTAAAAACCTCAATGGAAAACCCTGCTTGGCAATTTATTTCTTGAAATCTAACATTATGCTTAGGCTCTCCAGAAAATTAAGTACATAATTAGAGTTCCAAAGTCTGAAACAAGTCAGCCTTTAATAAAAAAATACAACTTACTAGCAAGAATTAATTCTTAATAAAATGAAAACATAATGCTAGCTATCTCGGTGCATATTAGCATATTCCGAGTTCTGCCCAGTGCTGAACATAGTGCTTAACATGCACATTCTCAATAAATATTTGCTGAGTGAATAAATGAGTTAGTGAATGAAAATTAGAAGACCACCTACAATCCTCACTCAAATCATCGCTCAAAGATTGTGACTGTCATCTTAGGTCTTCCAGAACTTTGGTTATTTCAAAAATCCCAATAAGTGCAACATAATTGGGAGCTGAGCAAATTACATCTCCCAGAAATGCTGACTATATAATCTTTTGGTTTTGGAGAACTACTGAGTGTAGTAGAAGGAGAGTGGTTTAAAGTATGAATTTTTAGTTGGATTGACTGGAATATGAATCCCTGATGTGCTATATTCCATGTGGGCTTAGGTATGTTGCTTCATATTATGACCCTAGTTTCCTTCTTGGTAAAATGTTTTTCAATTATATGTTGCTATATTATAAACTACTGCAAAATATAGTGCATTCAAATAACCATCACTTAGTGGTCCATGATTCCATGGGAAACAATTGGGCTAGGGTGATTCCAATTTCATCTGGGCCACTTACAGTATACAGTTACAGTGTAAGATGACATCCAGGTTCATAATACCTAAGAAGACTTTTTGGGATGCTTGGAGGTCTTGCATCTAAAACTTACACAAGGGTCATGTTTTCACACTCTCTTGGGCAAAGAAAGCAAGAAGCCAGATTCAAGGTGAGAAAAAAGACTTCACCTATTGATGGGAGGTGTGGAAAACTCACAGGGCAAACAGTGTGTATGTCCAGGGAAGGGAAGATATCGCTTGACCCTAGCAATTAATCTACAGAAGAAGTAATAAGAGGGCTATCTGAATATTAAATAAGATCTTAAAGAGGTTATAAATGGTATTTTTATTAGCATTTTGTAAATATGACCATCTTTTTCCCTTCTTTCACTCATTTTCAGTAATATCTTCTGGCTAAAACAGGCACTGGGAATAATATTTCATAATATAATTCTGATTTTCTAAGCAATCTCCTTAACTGTTGAGATTTCAAACCCCCATAATAAAGAACATACACTTGATTAAATCTAATCAAGATTCATTACATTCCATGTCTCACCTATCACTGATCCTCCAAAAATTACTTTAAATCAATGACATATTCAAGAAACATAGCCTATGTATTTGTGAGAGACACAGAAAGGAGGTGACTCTCACAGGTGTGTACATCCAAGATAATTTTGTTTTCAAATTTCATTTTTAAAGTTTCAGGAGCTTTAACTCAGGGAAGGTGGGCCAGAGTTGGAGTCTCACAAATCAGGACAAAATTAGAGATGTGTTGTGCCTTCTGAGCATTCTTTTCTTAATTTTATTTTTTATTGTTTATTCTTTTTATAGTTGTACCAATTTTTCCCTTTTGCCCCCATCCACCCAGCCCATGCATTTCTATTCATCTATGTTAATCCCTTCTTCCTTGTCCATGTCCATGAGTCATTCATATATGTTCTTTGACTAGTCCCTTCCCTTTCATTCCATCAGTCCTCCCAACCCTCCTCCTATAACTATCAGTCTGTTCCATGTTCCCATGTCTCTGGTTTTATTTTTCTCATTGATTTATTTTGCTCATTAGATTCCAGTTATTAAGTGAGGTCATATGGTATTTGTCTTTTGCCGAATGATTTATTTCACATAGCATAATAGCCTCCAGGTCCATCCATGCTGTTGCAAAAGGTAGGAATTCCTTCTTTCTTTCTTCTGTGTAGTATTCCATTGTGTAAACATACCACAGTTTTTTAATCCACTCATCCACTGATGGGCACTTGGGCTGTTTCCAACACTTAACTATTATAAACAGCACTGATATGAACATTGGGATACATGAGTTCTTTTGAATTGGTGCTTCAAGATTCTTAGGATATATTCCCAGTAGTAGAATTGCTGGGTCATAAGACCGTTCCATTTTTTAATTTTTTCAAAGAAATTCCATACTTTTTTCCACGGTGACTGCATCAGACTTCATTCCCACCAACAATGCACTAGTGTTCCTTTTTCTCCACAGCCTCACCAGCACTTGTTTGTTGATTTACGAATGATGACCATTCTGATGGTGTGAGGTGTGAGGTGATATCTCATTGTGGTTTTAATTTGTATCTCTCTGATGGCTAGTGATGTTGAGCAGTTTTTTCGTATGTCTCTGGGCTATCTGTATGTCCTTCTTAGAGAAGTGTCTATTCAGGTCTTTTGCCTATTTTTTAAGTGGATTGTTTGTCATCTTGGTGTTGAGTCATCTCTGAGCTTTCTACTAGAGGTGAAAAGAAGGATTTCCAAGGATTCTGGGCAGTTTTGAAAAGATATAATAAAAAGAAACATGAGCTGAACAGCTTTTCCTACCTTTACTTTAGTCTGAGGGTTCACAAATTTTTATGTAGAAAACCAGATAATAAATATTTTAGTGTCTATGGGCCAAAGAACTTCTGTTGGGACTATGGAAATCTATTGTGGTGTTAGAAAGTGGCCTTGACATAGATAAACAAGTAGGCAAGGAGTTGCAATAAAACTTTATTTACTAAAACAAGCAGTAAGCAGGATTTTGCCCACTGGCCATGGTTTGCTGATCCTTGCTCTAGTCAATTATAAACAGCAATTTCAGCATTGCTTTAATGCTTTAGAAACCTTGCAAGGACAAAGCATCTCAGCTTAGAAATGGCTTTGCTGGCCACATCTGAAAGCAGGAAATAGGAAAATATTTTTTCACATTTTATTCTCAATGAAAGTGTATATGCAGCATATACTAGCACTGTAAAACATGAATACACTGTTCACTTAATGTTGTATGATCATAAATGTTTTGCTAAGTCTAAAAGGAGATAAACTAATGCCATTAAAAGAACACAGATATTGAATGAATTTGGTACCTGTTTCTCTAACTTCCTGTGTTAGAGATACATAATTTTATCTATAATTCCTTCATTCATTTACTTGATAATTTCATATCTAATAAAAATCATAATCATAATTACATTTTATTGAGGACTCATCAGGCACGGGAGTGAGAATAATCTAATTTAACTTATCTACTACCCTCTAAGATATGTACAATTTTTATCCTGATTTTATAGGCACAGAGAGGTTAAGTAACTTGTCCTCCATCACCAAATAGGGAGATACAGATTGCATCCTGAAACTAAGTCCTTCTATTATCTAGACTAGAGCACTCCCAGAATACTCACTACTGAGGTTATACACAGGAAACACTGAGAATACAATCATCACTAGACCTGTCCCTGCCCCCAGGAGCTGCTTCCTGTTCCTGCATCTCAGCACCTACAAAATGAGATGGAGTTAATAACATGCTACACCTGAGGTTGATGTGATGATGAGGTGACATTCCTTAATAACTGGCTCCCAAGTAGTCCTAACTCAAAAGTTTCATTCAATTCACTTTCAATTTTGTGTTAAGGTTGGCAGTCACCACTAGTTTTTAAATAAAAGAATATACTTCCATGTGCAAATATAGATAATTTTTTAATTGAATACACAAAGGAAAGAATTGCCCAAGAACATTAATTTGCCTTATGTTTAGGTAATTCATGATTAAGGTTTTTATTTATTTATTTTTTAGCTTATTTGATAAAGCACTTATATAGAGAATGAAAGCATTTGAATATTTGCTGAAGTCAATATTAAGAAGATTGAGGTTCTGAAGTCTCAGTAACTGTCATTGCTCTTTTGCAGTCTGCTCTTACTCTCTACGTCTTTACACAAAGTAACTGTTTATCAATCTGCACAGAGGTCAGTATAAAAACATAGCAGCAAAAAGTAATAAAAAATAATAATCCTGAAATAGAACCTTTGTAAAAATAAAAAATTCATTAAGTATCTACTTAACAAATTTTAAGATTAATGATGAAAATGAAAATATATATATATATTTGAATATAAAATGATAGGTATGTCTCAAAGAAAGGAAAATTGCACTCATATGAAAATTCTAAACTATATATTTAAAAATATAAGGTTTTAGGTCAATATGCTGGATCATGCTTACTTACAGACTTCTTCCTTTATCCTTTCTACCCCATGCCTAACAAACAAAAGGAAATGAATAAATAAAAATGAGTAATTTTTGAATGTTTAGATTAGCCCCAAACTGAAATATTCAACAGTCAGATTATGAGAGAACTCAGAATGAGAGCTGTGAGCGAAGCTGAAGTCAAGAAGCTGAAGTGAAGCCCTTGGCTCCCAAGGGCTGGGGACTGGGCATCTGCTCCCCAGGGAGAGAGAAGAGTTGGGGTGCACCTTTACACAGGGCAGGTGGCAGACACTGAGCTCAGTTGTATCTGCAAAGTGGGAAGTTTCACAAAGGCTGCTGTGCATTTTAGATGCAGACTGGAGGAATTGTGCCCCCAGCCTAAGAAAGTAGAGAGTTGCTTGACTTCTGTGCAATCCATGGGGGCACAAGAGTCTCCTAAGAGAAACTAGCACCCAAGACATGAGCCAACGGAAGTGCACAGTCCAAATTTACAGTCCTCTACACTACATCAAATCCAAGGAACTCTCTGCCCCAAGTCACAAAGTTAACACGAGGATTAATCCCAAACAGATGATGTCCCTGGAATTCCAGTCAATGCAAATCCAGGAGATGTAAGATAGAACAAAAAGATTCAACGAATATCTAATTACTATTTCAGCAAACAAAAAATAGCATGGAAAAGAGATAAGATATGAAAAATAATATCCAAAAATCTTTGACAGTCCAGTGTCCATTCAGGTTGGATGCCATCTTCTCTCTCACAATCCCATGAGGCTCAGGTTAGAAACCCATTTTCAAGGGTCAGAGCTGTCTCCCCAGAAGAGGAGGCCACACCACCTCAGCACAGTTTGGCTCAGCAGGGTTCACGTCACAGAACATGCAGCCCAGGAAAGGTAGGGCATGGTCTTCCTCTGGCCTTACTAGCCTTGAGGGAAGAGCTGTGCCAGGGCTTTCCTAAATGATATTCCTTTATGCTCTAAATGGTTAAATGGTGAAAGTCATTTTTTAATTGTTTTTTAAAATTTTTATTTATTTATCTTTAGAGGGGAAGGGAAGGAGAGAGGGAGACAAATATCAGTGTATGGATGCCTCTCATGGGTCCCTTGCAGGGGACTGGCCTGCAACCCATCAAGGGAATTACGTTCCACCAACTGACATTACCAGCAGGAAAGATTTTCTTGACAGTCAATACAAGACTTCTCTGCCCAGCTTGTTCACATTTGTTTCACATATCTAAAGTAATGTGGAAATCACTTAGTTTTACAAAAACAATGTATTTAAAGGCTACCTACTATTGTATTTGCATTTTATTGAAATTTTCAATCACAAAATTTCCACAGAATGGTGATTTTTTAAAAGGCAATATATCTAATATAAAATTCTCCTAAACATAATCAACCAGTCCTAATGTATATAATGAGTTCACTGGGAGTCAGAAAAGACATCACAGGAAGTACAGGGACTTGGCTTCTATGCAGATGCTTAGGATCTAACTCGCTAATTGGGACATACACACACAGCTGATACTGGGGAACGAATAGAACAAAGCGTTAACTTTCACTAACAAACCATGTTGTCTCAGTTCAGACAGAAGAGAGACAAATGCTGCCGTGGCAGCATGGGAAGCTACTTGAAAGTACAGGCCTCAGAAGTTAAATCACATGCTGATAACATAAGTAGGAGGGAGGCAATCCAGGAGGAAGAGGATGAAAGAATCCAACAAGATGAGAATGAACCACTGTTGTTGAGAAGAGTACCAAATACAGTAAGGGCTCTATCAGTTTTTTACAGCAATATTTATGCATATCATAAAAGAATAGCTTATGCTTTTTAAAACTCACACAATATGTCAGGGTTATACATTCTTACTATCTTTTTGAGAAATAAAGCACCAATTAACTACTATGTTATAAATGAGCATACTCTTTGACCCAAAATTGTTCTAGAAATCTATTTAAGGAATACTCACAGGACACACACACATACATGTATGTATGTATGTGTGTGTATTACTTATTGTATACACAGTATTATTTATTGTAGTAAAACACTGAAAATTGCTTAAATGTCCACTAGTATGGGAAGAGTCAAAAGCATTTTATTAGATATCATGAAACTGATATAGATGAAAGAAGGAAGGCAAGGAGAGGGGAAAAGAGGGGATTATATAGGGCAGAATTTATTACTTTCATTCAATAAATCTCATGTTATCTGAAGTATTATTTTCATAATCTACAAATATTTGAAATGCAAGTATGAACATGCCAGTTTCTTGAAATATTACATATTCCCAGTGAGTATTACCTTCTATATATAATATGAAAAAATAATCACTTTATGTCTTCAGAAATCCACTTTTAAAATTCCTTCTTTCATTGATGAAAAGTTACTCTAGCAGCTGCCTTTTCTAATCCATTCAACAAGAACTGTGAACATCTGGTAGACACTAGGCAGTGGATATCTTTTTTAAAAATCATGCCTAAAATTTCTATCTTTAAAACCCCTTTCTTCCTAACATGCGGAATATCTACATATCTAATTTCAGTTTAAAAAAATGTGTGACTCTGCTTGGGATTCTAATGAAACCCTAAGACTTAGTTTCTCAAGCACACACATTTACAAACAATCTAAGGCAATTTACTGATGCCTAGACATAGAGATAAGACTCCTGTATTTGACTCTCACAATTACTACTCTTGTTGAAGTTTCATAATCTTGTCCTTTATACAAAAATGTCTGATTTTCCTTGTCCCATGATAAAGGAACTCCTTCACAGAGCAAGTATAGAATTATCACAGATTAAAGTAAGCACTTTTGGTTAAAATCTATTGCCCTATTGCTCTCTTCCATATGTGTTTTCATAAAAATCAATAAGTAATTCCAGTAGCAAGGCTAAACATAAAGATTAATCTGGGGAAAACAACTCTTTAGTACTTTTCACAAAGTCCTATGAATCTCAATTACATATTTTACAAATTAGTCTTTATTGTGGCATTTTTTTTGCAACTGCAACAAACATGTACATTCTGCAATAAATCATAGTTACAGATAGATAATAATTTTCTATTTCCTATTCATTTTTAAAGTTTTCATCTTATATTCTATACAGCAGCATGAAATATGGTTTAGTCACTAAAATCTGATGAATCAATTTTTAGCAGTATCATCAACAAAGTTCAATTTCCATTGTATTATGATCTGGATAAAAGTAATTTTCTTCCATCACATTTTATATTCATATTCAATATCAGATGTAATAAGAAAAAATTACAAAAATAATAGAATGTCAATAGAAAAAAAGGAATTTTTAAAGTAAATCAAAGGCTGCCTTGGAACTGAAACATTAGACTATGTGGGTGGATTCACTGTCAATCTTATTTCAGACAAATATGGGGATAGTTTCAAACATAGAACACTACCTGTGATGAAAATAGCCACTAATTTATTTCTAATCAATATTTAATAAAACTGATTGATGACTTACAGAGGGAGCTCAGTCTGTAGCTTATAGTCAGTACTACACAAAGTCAAACAAGGAAAGTATCATGAAATAAATAGCTAAAATATATGTCTCCTTAGAAAAAATACCAGGCCCAAATTTCAATACCCATTGTAGCCCTCTTCTAAAGTGACTTAAGAATATATGAGAATCTACTTTAATTCCTTCACTTTCTTGAATGGCCCAATTAATTTATAGTTGACAGAAAAAAATTACAAAAATCTGCATCCAAAATCTATGTTTTAACTTCAGCAATGTCAATGACTAGTAGTTTATCTACCTAATATTTTAAAAAGGGTATATGAAGAAAGCATTACAATTTTTAAAATAATGAGATCTGATAAAGTAAATATATTTTATGTCATACTTCTAATAAAATTAATTCATATGAATTTTCAAATTCACCTTAAATAAAATTGTTGGTTAATTTGTGGTAGTTAGAAAGTGAACTTCAATATTCAAATCTCAAAGGGAAAGAAAACATAAATTCAAATACACAGAAGGAAATGCATGTCACTGTAAATTACACATAGTAAAAACAAATCATATTGAAATTTTTACTTTAATTCTATTAAGAGGAAACCTGACTACAATATAACAAATAACTTATTTTTGTTGCTTTCAACATTCTCTCCTACATTTCCAGCCTGTATGCCTACCATCTCATTTTGTATCAAAAGCATATTTATCATTTTTGCTGCCATTGCCTCTAGTCCTTGGCCAAATGTCCACAGATCAATAAATTACCTTGTAAAACTGTATTGTCGCCAAGATAATTTTTTAAATTGATATTCCTACATATAACTAACATATAGCATGCACCAGCTCTCCTTGTGAAGGGCTAGATGCAAAGGCCCTGAGTGGCCTTCAGTGTGCAGTGGGCATCTCTCTTCTTTGCACTCATCCCTCTGTCCTAGAGACTTGGGGATGAAAGGAGAAGGCACGACATCTGGTAGATTACATGTCTCCTCTTCTATCCTAATGATACTCTATAATGGACCAGCTGTCCTGACAAGTCACAAAGAATGGCAGTTACTTGTGGCCAACTGACTTCTAAACACCACTGAGTTTGTAGCCAAGAACACAGAATTTGACCTCAGTTCATAGGCAGCAAGACGTGGTTCCAACTGTGGCCAGTAGGTAACTTTGGGCAAATCAATTCTTTTTCCTTTCATTCTCTTCACTTATCAATTGGGGATAATGACACCTTATGGGTTTATTTTTGAGGACAAAAAACACAATGGATGGAAAACCTTTTGCTTGGTGCCAAATACATAATAAGCAATAGAAAAATGGCAGCAGTAGTTCTCATAAGTAATGATAGTAATTACAATAATAAAGACTGGACTGTTAGACAATTTGTCACAGGAACATAGTGTTTGTTATTTCCAGGCTTTATCATTGATTATTGAGTATACAGAACAGGGAAAATAGTGCACTATATATAGCCCATGTAACAGTAAAAGCATGTGTAACTTAAACGTCTTTTCTATGAGTCGTTTTCAGAAATCCTGTTCATAGGTTGGTCTTGCTTATTTGCTACTTTTTTCTGATATAAATTGTTTCAAAAAGGTTTAGCTTATTATGAATTTTTTAAAGTTTGGGCTTTCGTCTTTTGTTTTTATGATTCAGAAGATCAATAACAAAAAATATGCCTAATATCTATTTAGTTCCTACATGATTGTCCAGGGTAGATTTTGTCATTAAATGATATTCATTGGGTTGTTCTATCAAAACAGAACATACTTTGTTTTTTACCTGACTGTACATGAATGTAGAGTTCAAACCACTATCCAAATAGTTTTGTACTCATCTCCTATACCCAATTTCTTACCTTCTTTTGAAATAGCATGACAAGTAAATTGTCAGTTTAATAGTGTTTACTGTGACTTCCTTTCCACATGTGATAGAGTTGTTATTGCTTTTTGTCTAACTGGCATATCACATCTGTTTGGGTAGCTGCCTTCTCCACCAGCAAAGTACCATGGGTGAGTGACGCTAACTTTCTATTACATAATTATGAATACAAGTAAGGCTTGCAAGGTACTTTCTGAGTTTTCATTTTAATTACAGTGATCTGAAATGTAAAAAGTTTTGGGGAAGACAGTCAATTACATGAGAAATGAGTTTGGCCCTGCCTCTCTCTGTATGGGGATCTCTGGAACTCTAATCTCACTTGCTCTGTTACTCAGGTTTCTCATCTGTAAAACTATCTAGTAAACCACATGGCTTTGTTATCTCTCCCAGCTCAGAATTCCTCTAATTTCATGTTCAGGGTTATTATAGAGTTTTACAATGTCTCCTCTTTTACATCTCAGATTCCGTGTCCCACAGGTTAACAAGCATGAGGTAACACAGAGGAATGGAGGGGGTGAAAATGGGGTAAGTAGGGAAATAGAAGTAGGGAAAATAGAGGTAGGGAAAATTTTCTAAATGAGATTTTTTGGGGTTTCACCTCCAAAACGTAGTCTTTTGGGTGTCATCTGTCCCCAAACCTTTTCATGGTATGGTTACTACCCACTTCCCTGCACATTCACTTCAATCATGGAACCTGAATGTCTGCTAAACAGATTTTGCAATCTTCAAATATGTCCTTGTGATAATGTACATTCCTCAGTGGGTCTGGGGCATGAGGAGTGGGTGATGTCCTAAGCACAGAGGCTAACATATTAGAGGGGATGTGTTAGTTGAGGATCCTTAAGAATGAGCTGAAGGAAAGGTATCCTGAGATACAGATGGAAAGGTACTTAAATAGAAGACTGAGAACCAAACAGCAATTCAGTCACAATGTGACCCAGAGATTTCGGGGAGGAGAGGAGACAAACCACTGAGTGCTGGAGACCGTTCAGGAAGCAGTATGGCTGGCGCTTCTGCCTAGTGCTTCAACTGGTACTTTTCTTAGGTTTTGGGATGGAGCACCTGTTGAAACTCTGCTAAGGACAAAGAGTGGCTCACACCTGGGAGAGGGGGCAAAAATTTAAATATATGGGGACATATAAAATTATGTGTGAGGCTTAATTAAACCATAGGAAACTCAATGGCACAAGCCATCTATGGATACGATTCTAAAGACTCCAAAGAGGTTCTAAAGACACAGATAAAGCATAAGAGGGAGGATAGTTTTGAGAATGGCAAGAAAGACATTATTGATTAATGAAAACTAAACACCACCAAACACTGGCCCTGTATTAGAATGAAATGAAATTTGCAGGATTAGTTAATGGGGGATAATGCAAGGTTAAGGACACCTTGCCTCCCTCCCTTGCTGTAAGATTCTGAACAATCTAAGGAGCAAATTGTAAACAAAAGAAAATAATATCAGACACCAGGGTGTTAATCTAAAAGCATCTATGTCTTTCCCTCTGATATTAAATTGTAATTTTTCCTTAAATAACACAGAGATGCTTTCATATTTTGCTACTGTTTCTGTACTTTCTAACTCATTGTGTGTTCGCTCTGGGCAAAACACTATTATAAGTGTAGTTTCTCAATTACTTCTCACATTAACCCTATAGTGTTGGTCTATAACTTATCTATTTCACATATGAAAAAAAAAAGGAGTAATGTAGACTACACACTAATGTAGACTACAGTCATGATCAAAACTCCAAAGCCATTATTTTGAGTTTTGAATTTTTCCTAAAGTAGTTTTTAACTTTGTAGAGCATTTTCATGGCAATATACCTCTGTTATATCATCCATATATTGTATAAAATGATACTTGTTTTTCCTGCTAAGTATAAACATTAAGGATATCAACATCATTACACCACTTCTCCCATTTCTTATTTCCTCTCTCCTACACAATCATAATTTGTAATATTTACATTATATCCTATATATCCTAAGTTGTATCAGTGAATAGATACTAGAGACTCAGCTCATGAAAAGTTATTCCTGATTAGTTGAATGACTTCAAGATTTCATATAAAATGAAGTCTCCGAATTCTTGAACACTAAAAATAATAAGGAAGAATTCAACACATTCTTTCCCTAAGGACTTTGTAAGCATTGTGTCATTATATCCTAAAATGTAAAGTTTCAGGTCTCTCTCATTTTTTTATGGATGCCTAAGGGATGCTTTCTTTAGCTTTAAATTCTAGCATCTTTACTAAGATATACTTCAGCATTGATTATTCTATGTTCATTTACTGAGACATTTTATCCATACATTCAGGTTTTCTTTTCTTACAGTTTTTTTGAGTTACATATCTTGAAATTTTTTTTTCAGTTTAAATGCACCTAATGGTATACTGTTATAGATATACTGATTCTTTTTATTATTACTTACCCTGATATCAGTTTTCCGGTCCCAATACTAGTCACTGTACCATGTAGAAGAGAAGTGAGGCAATATTATGGGATAGGTAGACATGTGTACATATCAGTGCTGCTTCATCTCAGTAGTTCACAACTCTGCATGCACATTAAAAACACCTGGAGAACTTTTTAAAGTCATCTCTGTTTTGGATTACTCTAAAATTTTGATTTACTTGTCTTGGGAATGGTGGTTGGGAATTGGTGAACATTAAAAGGCTCCCCAGCTCACCCTAAGGTTTAGCCAGATTTGCAAATCTTAAATTTAGTCTTTCCCTTGTCCAAGTCAATACAAATTACCAGCATTGGGACCCTCACAATGGAGTGTCTGCCCCCCTCTCTATCTCACTACCAGCTGCTTGCAGAAATAAGGGCCTCTAATTTGTGATGCCATGCGGAGCCCCAGAAAGCTCCCACAGTTAGCTACACACCGAATTTCCTTGACTCGAGTAGACTGTATTTCTTTGGGAACAGTTGTTATTTTAGAATATCAGCATTCTGCTGGCTCTGTCTGAGACCCTCAGTAGTCAGAATCCTTTCCGAAAGTTTTCTGTTAGTCACCCTGGCCCTCTGAATGGTTTATAGTTATAGTTTTTCAGAGTCCTTAAATATAGAAATTGCATTTCTCTTTCTCAGTCTCCTTGATGTTTGGATAATTTTAGAGATGCAAAGGTGTCTTCACTCTGCAATCTCACAATAGAAGGTCTTTAAATTTTTTTCTACTTAATGGTTCTAGTTTTCAATATATTTTAAAAATTGTGTTTTTCAACATAAGTATTAAATTTCAATGAGACATAAAGCCAGTTATAAACAAAATTTTATAAATGAGTTTAAATTCAATGTATTGCATGATAATTTAATGAATAGAAAAAAATGTGCTCCATTTTCATTAATCACAATTACACATAAAGTTATCTTGGCCAAATTTATATGTGTGGATAAGCACCTAATTATGTTTTAAATACAACAGCATGAAAGAGATGATCACATCTCTAACAATTTATTTTCCCCATTTTGGGGAAAACAGCATCTTTTGCTTCCATGAGAACTTTAAAAATCTCCAAAAATACTACAGTTTGTGTATCTACATAGATACAGAACATCAAGAAGTAGTTATCAATTCCAATTTAAACTTTAGTGACTATTTTAAAATGTGTTGATGATAATACAAAGTCAATGTTTCATTATCTAACCATTAGTCATATAATGATATTCAATTCAATAATCATTTGAGAAAAAAGCAAACAAACCAAATTAAACTTGTATAGAAAAGGAAGTTATGAAGAATAGTCAATACTGCCAACAAAAACAGACAAATTCAGAGAAAAGAATAACAAGAAAACAATTTAATTCTCTAGTATGGCTTCATATCCAACACAAACATGACTGGTTACCAACAAATTTAAAAAGGACGTTCTCGTTCAGTCCATTAGTAAATATTTATAGAGGGCTCCCTATGAGCTGGGCATTGCACTAGGCCATGGGGACACAAAGATGAAAAGAAGTGCTTCCTGTTTTCAAGGAGCTTAAATCCTTGAAAAGGAAATATGCAAATAAACAGAAGAGCCCACACTGCCTTAGTCCCTGTCCCCCAGGGCCAGTCTCTCCTAGAATTGGGCCACTCAAGCCAAAGCATTTTGTAAGAAAACTTTCTTTAAGAGAGATTACAGTCTGCATTAGTTGAAGCCATCATAAGTCACAGTGAAGAAAGTAAGTTGAATCAACTTAAATACAATGCAGCATTTTGAGTTAAGGCTATATTTAAAATAGTCAGGGTGTCATTTGATTTTAAAGGATTGGATGTTTCTTGTGCAAAGGCAGACTAACACCTGAATGCCGGCCACTCTCCATACAAAGGATGGGTTGGTTAGATTAGCCCCTAAAAGAAGGCGCTGCAGTCTCTGACAAGCCATGCATTTAAGTCATTTGCCACCCCACCCGTTAGGACTTCTGGAGCTTGTTCCACAGAGTTTACCAAATCTATGTATCTCATGTCCCATACCACACCTGTGATTTGTTGATCATCCATTA
Organism: Anoura caudifer; assembly: GCA_004027475.1. Taxonomy (NCBI): domain Eukaryota; kingdom Metazoa; phylum Chordata; class Mammalia; order Chiroptera; family Phyllostomidae; genus Anoura; species Anoura caudifer. The sequence goes on along the minus strand of PVKU01008074.1, from coordinate 23,560 downwards.
GTATAATCCATAATAGGCCTCTGTACTTTTTAGACAAGGAAGGATGTAAGATTGGTTCTCAAGCCAATAAGTTTAGAGCATATGACAAGTTGAAATGCTTCTGTTTTCTAAATTTCTATGAAACGAGAAACTGTATTATTGGCCAAAAGAGATCTAACTATGGTGCTGGAAGCCCACTCTGAGATTATATTAAAATACAAGGATGAAAATTTAGGGATATTATTTACAAAATTCACTTAAAAATACCAACTATTTGTGTTTTTCAGTCCAAGCTCAGTATTATATTCTGTCCAAAGGCTTTATTTAGTCTTGTGGTTTTAATTCATATATCAAAAAGTACTCTATAATCAATGCAAGACCTTCACATATTCTTTCTCAAATTCCAATACTTAGCCAAAGTTCATTAAGCCATCTTACATAACACTACCCAGGAGCTGCTGTAACTGAAGGCCAGGGCAGGAATAGGATTTATCAGCCACACTTTTTTTGATAAGTGAAGGGTTTGTAGCAGTCCAGAGTTGACAGGGGCTGTTGCTCTCTTCCCTGACTTTGAATGAAATCCCCCAGGTCCAGCAGGCCCATTGAGATGTAAAGCCACAATGAAAGTCAGGAAATTCATTTGGCTTCCAAAAGCACAATGACTGTACTGTTATACATTGAAAGACTTTTCTTTTGGGCCATGGGTTAAAAGTGTCTAGAACTCCTTTCAACATACCTCGGTCTTGAAACTTTAAGAAAAAAAAGTGGTTTTATTTTCAAATGATTCTGATAATAATTCTGTTAAGACTAAATGTTTGTATCTACCTACCAAATCACATTTGAAGCCCTAACACCCAATGTGATAGTATTAAGAGGTAGAGCCTTCAGGAGGTGATTTTGTTTAGATGAGGTCATGAGGGTATCATTCTCATGATGAGACTAGTGCCCTTACAAGAATGATACAGGGTGCAGCCAGGGGACCCTCAAATAAGGATTTGTAATGGGGTTCGGAACTCAAGGTGTCCAGGAAATATTTAAATATATATATATATAGGATGTCCTCACCCCCACAAATCTTAGCTGGGGGATGGGACAAATGGAACAAGGCAATTAAGAGCTGTTTTGCATAGCAACAGTTTTGCAGCTAACCTCTGGCATGGTCATTTAACATAGTATAACTTTTAACTAGTTTCACGGATATGTTAAATAGCTGTGGCCATGCTTTGAGCCAGGGAGATGGGAGTGACTTCAACCCATGATGTAACTGGGAGGCAACTCCTTCTGGTTATAGTGCCTGCATGAGAGCTTGGAGATGATTGGCTCCATGCCATGGAGCCATGCCTGCCCAGATTTACTATGGCAGCCTAGAAAAGCTAGAAAAAGACAGGAATGCTGGCAGGTATAACTGATTATGGGAGGACTTGGAAATGGTGCTGCAGAGGAAGATTGGTGCAGGGGCTGTAGCCATGCCAAGCTGGGACCACATGGCTTTGGCGAGCAAGAGTTAAGACCATGCGGCTTTGGGGCGCTCCTTTTTGCCACATGACTTAGGAAGCAGGAGGGACCTTGCTGGGAAGAAAAGGGGTGAAAGGACTCCTGCTGGTGGGCCATGAGAGGTGCCATATGGTTTGGAATTAACTGGAGATCATGGCGGTGACAGAGCTGATGGTGCTGGGAATCAAGGGGCTACCTGAGCCATGGACTTCTACTTCTTTTCCTGAGATATGGTACCCCGGATAGGGCAGAGGGAGAAGGAAGAACTGTGTGCATCTGTGGGTATTCTAAAGGATTTTAGTATTTTAATGAAGACATTATGCTATTACTCTAAGTCTGTATAACTTTTTGAATAAATAATTCCTTTCCTTTTCACCAATCTCTGGCATTGGGAGGTCATTCCCTGATGGCAGACAAGGCGAACCTAGTATGAGGGGGACCCCAGGAGCAGAAAGGGGGGCACATTTGGTAATAGTATATTGTTCACCACCACACCCCCCGGTCTGTTCTGTAACAAGAAGAGACCAGGGAGCTTTCTCTCTCTCTCCCTCCTCCCTCACTCCCATGCCCCCCATGTAAGAACAGAGCAAAAAGACAGCCATCTACAAGCAAGGAAGAGGAGGGTGTCTCACCAGAACTCAACCATACTGGCACACAGATCTCAGCTTTACAGCCTCCAGATGGGAAAGTAATGAATGTATATTGTTTACACCACCCAGTCTATGATAGTTTGTCATGGCAGCCTTAGCTGATACAAATTCTCAAAACATAAAATAATTGTTTGGAGTTCCACGGTTGTTTTCTTCAAAAAAGAAAGATGTGTAATTTGCATGGAATTATAGCAAATGCAATGATATCAACTAAATGGCAGCTACTAAGTTTTTTCATCAGTGTGTGAATGGTATACATTCCAGGACTTAATAGGACAAGCCACAAATAAATGTATACATTTAAGCATATTATATTCCCATACAAGCATTTCTCTTACAGCCATTATATAGTCGATACATATTCAGTAAGTATTTGACTGCTGCCTTCTGTTCCAGGATTCTTTTTCAACTCTCATGTACTCATCAAGGCCTAGTATTCCAGGTACTTAAGACTTACCTTCACTGCTTGGGTATAGTTAAATGTGAAAAGAAATCATGTCATGTTTATCTTTGAGGCAACAACTCGTAAACCTTGCTCAAAAACAATACTTTTAAATGCTATAATTAAGAATCAAAATAGTCTAAAAGGGGAGATATTTAACTCTCTACAGACATTGAGGAATATACATAAACACAGACTATGTTACATATTATATGATAGAATATATTAAATTTAGACATATAATTGAAACTTGCAGTTGTGTTTCTTAAATACTATAGCCAGTTTTAACTTCAAACATCAATTATACATCTACTCTCTCCACTTCATAAACATTGTAAAATAGAAACTGAAAATGTTTTACCAGTAAGACAGACCTATCTCATTAAAGCCACTGTAGCCCAGCTCTTGCCTGCTAAGTCCCAGATCTTCAAGGTCCATGCATTTAAATCCTGGTGGGCATTGGTAGCCTTCTTCTAGCTCCGGTGAACAGTGTGTATCTGGGATAGCTAAACTGTTCCACGTCACATTTCTGTGAACAACACGTGAAGCGGTTAGACAATTTCAACAATTGTATATGATGACTAAAATGAATACTGTAATCACCATTAATAACTGCTGAATAAGGACACAGATTTAAGATTTGTGACTCATAAATGGTATTCATCACAATAATGACATAGTAAACACTCTCAAATGATACCTGATTCATCCCGACAATGGATCTTTACAAGAATATTATTACAAAAAAAAAGAATATTGTGACCATTGTATTTTTGTCTTTAAAGTTCAAGACTCAGATAAGCAAAGGAAAAAGTTTTCTTACATATTTTCAAGAAATGTTAACTGTTCTGGGGATTCCTTGTTATTCACAAAATCCTCATCCTACTGTGGGTATACACTTCACTTCTCTACTTCTAAGCAATATTGCATGACAGACATTTGCCATATGGCACAAATACGATGAGTCTCATAAATGACACTTGGCCTTCTGCTGTTTTGGCAGTAGTACAGTGTGGAAAGAAACCAGACAAATATGATGAGATTGAAGGAACTAAAGGTATCACATTAGAACAGGGGAGATTATGGGGTGAGTTGGTGATAGCTCCAAAAATATTAAGGTTTTCCAAGGTGGATGGTGATAATAACCCGTTTTCATCTTTCTGGAGGACAAGCAGGAGATTAAGTTGATGTAGAAGGATTTAGGTATGTAATGGCTTTCTTGGTAGTGAGTACAGGTAATCACTTGAATAGTGATTGTGGAATCTCTTTCTGGGCTGAACTTAAAAATGGGCATCAAATAGCACCTATCTGAAACAATTAATAGGGACCGTGTAAAGACCAAAGTTCAGGCTAGATTATTTCATAAGCCTTCTAAACCCATGATTTTATTTATTATAAGTGATTTCCCACTACATAAATGTTTCTAGGCATTTCCCAAATAGGGACCAACCTCAGGGTAGTGTCAGTTCTCTCACTTTATGGCCAAATTGAGGCAGACTCGTTGGGTGACATTTCTGTTCTTTAATAGCCCCTAATATCCAATTGGCTGCTGTAAAAGGCTTTCTCTAGAGTCTGACACATAACTCTATGCAATCTTTTAGCTGCTTGAGGCCGCCCACATACACATATTCAGTGTTATGTATATGCACACCCCACGATGCCTGGTGATACCTTGCCCAGGTCTTAGTAATAAATAAAGCTGTAAATGCCTCACCCACATCTCAGAGGACCCCCGTGCTTATTCCTTCAGAATGCTTTTAGCCACAAGAGAGAAAATATGTCTACACATCTCAGAGAATAAATGTTTAAATAACTTTCCTCTAGTCACATTTATTTTTCCTTTTTTTTATTAATGTTCAAATACAGTTGTCTCCATTTTCCCACCACCACTTCCCCCCTCCCTACCCATGCCCACCTCTAGTCACATTTTAAGCTGCTCCTATACACTACACAAACAAACCCTAAGGGAACAGTTCTAATTGCGGAAATTGCAACTTTGTTTTGTCAGAAAGATATGGCTTTAGGCAGACACATCGCTATTTCTCCTTATTTCACACTTTTACATGTAGGCCAAATGATCCATTTTTGCTGAAGTCTGATTCCATGTTTCTGATGTGGTACACCCACACATCACACACTCAAAAACGATGATAAGGAGACTGGACTTCAGAGGTTCAGAGTAAGGCTTGCTGGATTTGATCCAAAGCTCTGCCATATACTGGTTGTGTGACTTGATTAAAGTTCTAAATGTTTCTAAGCTCAGTTTTTATACCAGTAAAATAGGAATAGTAATCATAATTAGAAGGGAAGCTTACGTGAGGATTAAAAGAAATATAACAAGTAATTCACTCAGAATAGCACCTAGCTTGTTGCAAGTACTCAATAAATGCTTATTAAAATAACTAGCATTCATTAGAACAATAAATTATAGCATAAATCCTGGCATGTAAAAATACAATGATAAATACTTGTCAAAAGAACAGAAGGAATTTTGGCCTGTGGTACCAAAATCATTTTGTTCACAGAATTATACAGCTGAAAGAAACTTCATAGATCACCCAATACTTTATTTATGCTTGAGGAATGTAGGATGAAGTTCAGAGAGGGAAAATTTTACTAGCCCACCAAAATTATTTTTTTCATTGCTAATACTTTAAAAAGATAATAGCAACAGTGTCTGAGAAAACACTGTCTACATGAAAGAGTTTCTAAAAAAAAACCCTCATCTTTCATCTATTTGGATAGGAATTGGACTCTGGAGCCAGTTCGCTGAGTGTGAATTTTAGTTTAGTCACTCTGTTACATCTGAGACTTCACCTCTCTGTGTCTCAGTTTCCCCTTCAGTGAGAGGGCAGGAAAATACCAACCTCATAAGGCTGTGATGAACAACGTAATGGTTTACACCTGTAAAAATACTTCAAATGAGTACCTGGTAGACAACAAGTGCAGGGTGATACCTATTGTTATCGATAGTTTGATATTAGTAAACCGCATATATTAAAACCCTAGCCCTGACATCTACTGTCCCAGTTTCTACAACTGCACCAACTTTGTAGGGGTGTTTTAATAATTAAATGAGCTAATGTACAATAAGCTTATGCATAACTCCCAGAACATTGCTGGGAATAAGTTAATCAATAATTGCCAACTATCATGATTATGACTTCCTTAATTTAAAAATAATACAGCATTTTTTTTCTTTTTTGACTCCATTTTTTCCCTTCATATTAACATCAATTCTCATTTTAAGCACAATCCTCTCCAACACAGATATTGTGAAATCTTTGGGCTCCAGAGACAGCAGATGTGAAACATTATTTTTGCCAACATCAAGCTATTGGCAAATGCTTCTTAGAGACACATTTATTACATGATTAATCGCTCTGGAACACATGTATTTAAAACCACATGCTAATAACTTTTTAAAAGTGGAAATGAATGTCAAGAGTTTCAGAATATATATTACTTATCTTAGTTTCATTTTCTTAATAAGAAATCTTCCAGATTTTATTTCTATTTGTTGATGTAAATTATTTCCATGTTCATTTCCCCTTAGATATTCACAGTAGAACACGCTCTCTGGAATTAGGGGGGTAGGTCCAACCAGCCAAGTCCTAATGTAGACAATAATGCTCCCCATCATATAAGTACCCACGTATGCTTAAGTGGGTTGCAAACCTGCTTTTATTACTCAGTCATATTTCTTGAAAAAAAAAAAACTATCTACTTGTACTCTTCCTAATTTAAATTTTCAGCCCATTTTTGGGACCTCCAATCCACTGGAATTGCTCTTGTTCATATTTCCATGTGCCAACTCCAATTAGAAAATTTTTAGTTTTTATCTTCTGTGACCTCTTGCGAGTGCTCTGCATAGTTGTTTTGGTAGTAAGCCCTAGAAATGTTCCCATTCTAATGTCTTGTGAACAATTTATGTTACATGGCAAAAGACTATTGTTACAAATGTGAACAAGGCTAAAAATCTTGAGCTTAGGTGATTATCCTGGATTATCTAGGTGGGTCGAATCTGATCATGAGCCCTTAAAAATAGAAAACATTTTCCAATTGTGGTTAGAGAGAAATGTGGCTATGGAAGAAAGGCTCAGAGGATGCACTGAGATGCTGGCTTTGAAGATGCTTGTTTTGTCCAGATTTCTAAGGTCACTCTCCTTTTCCATCTCCTCCTCCTATAATGGACCTTTTTAAAAAAATAAATATTTTCTTTGTTTATTTTTAGAGAGGGGAAGGGAGGCAGAGAAACCTCAATGTGTGGCTACCTGTTGCGTGACCCCCACTGGGGACCTGGCCTGCAACCCAGGCACGTGCCCTAGAATGGGAATTGAAACAGTGACCCTTTGATTCACAGAACGGCACTCAATGCACTGAGCCACACTAGTCAAGACCTTTAATGGACCTTTAAATATTGAGTTGCTCTGACCTTGGTCCTCGGCCTTCCTCTCTTTTTCATGATATTCTGTCCCTGTGCAATCAGGTCCACTTCCAAAGTTTCAATTTCTTCTTGTCCTAAATGACATTGTAGCATCTCAGAGCTATATGTCCAACTACCTACAATATCTCTCCATTTGGCTACAGTACAAGTAACAACTATTCTATCCCATACTGAACTCTGACTCTTTCACCAACATTCCCTCTCATATCAAGATGCACCATAGCACCATCCTCGAGGCTGAGCAAGTTTGAAATACTAGAATCACTCCTGATACTTACTTCTCCATCAACCCTTATAATTAGTCATTATGTTCCTCTAACTATCCTTCAAAACATCTTTTGAGTTGATTCAACTCCCTCCATGTCCACCTCTATTACATGCACCCTATCTAACCTCCTCTCTGGTCATCCTGCCTCCACTCAGCTTTTCTGATCCATTTGTCCCAAAGCATCTAGAGAGACTTCTCATCATCACTGTCTTACATTAAGTCTGTTGATGACAAATCTTTACTATGACCTACAAGACACTGAAGGATCTGGCTCTTCCCCTTACTCCATGGGTCCTGGTATACAACCATGGTAGCCTTCACCCAGCTCTTGGTGTGTTTCTTCTAGTTCAGGGCCTTTGTCCTCTGCTTAGAAATCTGTCCTCCCATTTTTCTCTTGGTTAACCTCATGTTTTAGCCTGCAGGCCCGGCCTGAATGTCGCTTTCTCAAACTGAATGTTTCCCTAAGTCCATCAGATGGGTTAGATTTTCCTGCTATAACTTTTCAGAGTGCCCACACTTTTCATTTCTGGCACCTGGGATATGCAAACTTCAGTGTGTGCAGTCACTTATTCACTGGATGTCTTCTAAACTTGACTGTATCCCAGAGTAACTTCCATTATCATAAAGGCCCTGACATATAGTTTGTGACAGTTAAATTTATACGTGAGCTAAACTAGACTGTGGTACCCAGTTGTTTGGTCAAACACCACTCTAGAGAGTGCTGTGAAGGTAGTTTTTAGATGTGATTAACATTTAAATCGGTAGACTTTGAGTAAAGCAGATTATCCTTTATGATGTGGGTAGGCCTCATCCTATTACTTGAAAGCCGTAAGAAAAAAAAGACTGAAGTCCTCCAAAGAAGAAGGCATTCTACCTCCAGACTGCCTCTGGACTGATGACTGCAATATCAGCTCCTGCTAGAATTTCCTGCTTGATGGTCTGCTCTGAAGAATTTGATCTCGCTAGACCCATCATTTCCAGAGCCAATTCCTTAAAATAAATCTATTTCACTCTATGTACACACCCTATTGATTATGTTTCTCTGAAGAACCCTAATACATAGTAAATAATTAATAATTATTTTCTGAATAAATGAATGAATATGTCTTCCTTTTCACCATTATTTAAATCTATGATTATTTACTTATTTATTTACTTATTAAGGAACTACAGAAAATCTCTTCAACAGCTAGAACCCAGTGTTTTTACACAATTTTTTTCACATGGTATATAAAAATTGGCATGTTTTTTTCAATTGTTTACATTTCTGGCTGTAGTAGTTTCCAGAATTTAAAAGGAGAACTAGAAACTCTCAGAGCAGTTAATTATTTCTCAAAAGGCTTTAATTGAAATATTTTCTGGTATTTTTTATAATTCTTAACCAAATGTTTATTTCCAAATAATGTATGTAAAAGTTTGAGATCAAAGAAAATAGATTCTCAGCTTGTTGCTAAAATTGTTTAATAAAAGCTCCAAACAACTTCTCAGCACTTTAGAGTTTTATGATTTAAGTTAATTACTATTGCTGATGGCACAGAGCATGGACCAGTGTATTGGAACACCTGGAGTATCATCTCACTTCAGTGATTAACCACCTTAATGGTGTTGGGCAATTCACTTTAACCATTTGAACCTCAGTTTCCTCATCTGTAAAATGAGCAGCCATTTAAAAATCAATTCCCAGAATGACCTCATAATACATTCATATAAAAGAAAAGGTAAATGATTAGAGTGAAGCCATGTGCCCCATTGTGTCCTGTCCTCATCTATCCATAACTCACCAGTGTCAAATGCAAAAGCTCAAGGCATTATGTTCAAATTTTCTTTTCATTACTCATGACATCATCTTTCTCTACTGATATCAAACTGCTGTCACTGTTTATTGCAATGCATTTAGTGTTGGCCTTTTGCAATTACTGTCACTTATGAACATAATTATAATTATTCAGCCTTTTTCAGAAATTATTTTCCTCATATTCTTAGTGGAATGACTTTATTTCATTTGTCTGGCCTTTCCCTCAAAATAATTATTTTTGATAGGTCAATTCTATGCCACACAACAGGCTAAAAATAGAGATGACTGAGAAGATACTTCAAACTTAGAGACTGCTGCCTACTGTGAGATAAAGAATAAAAAAAAGTAATGCCCACAGTAGAGCATGACAAATGCTTTAAAATCTATCTCTATGCTCATGGTGTTATAATAACAAAAAGCAGAAACATCACATATGACTACTAGTGAGGAATAGTGAGTAGAATTGGAAAAAACTTCCAGAACTATCGATGCTTGGATTGACTATTAAAGGATAAACAAACACCAGTTCTACGGCGGAGACACAACAGCATCCTGGAAAGTAGAAATATCAAACCCTGTGTGTGTGCACAGGAGACAGAAAGAAAGGGGGCAGGAAGAGAAAGAGAACAACATTTTTCTCTTTCATTGGTGTCTGTAGTTATTCACAGCTTTTTTTTTCAGGGTTGTAAACAAGCAGTTGTTTCTGTACCAAACAATTTTTAAACTACAGACTCAAAGATTTGGATGTTGGAAAAAATAAGGACACATATACAATCTTCATGCCTGGGAGAATAGTGATACCTTAGGCTATAGCCTGCCTCTCTGTTAGTGGAGGGCATGAATCGACCCTCTCATTGCACAGGCTGGCAATGAACTTCCTCTGGCTGTTACCTGCCTTTCAAGTTACTCCAGAGAACCATTTGGCTTCGTTTTCACTCCTATTTGGTCTCCTCTTTCAGGATTCATTAAAAACTCCTATGACTTGGCCTGAATTCTAGTGCTGGGTACTTTGGGAAATTAATCCCATCTTGGAATTTTCAGAGAGAAAACAATCTATTGATTTCTAAAATCTTTTAATTATTCTGTCTGTGTCTTTAGAGTGGACAACAAGACAAGATAAATAGTCCAAAAATAGCAGAAAATAATATTGACATACAGCTCTTTTTATAAACAAGTAAATCTGGCGTATTTTCTAAGAAATAGAAAATTTTCCCTTACTGTTAAACAGATTATTTAAATACAATTTTTCCTTTTTCTTGTCCTTTCTTAAATGGCTAGATAGGTAAAAGCCATAAACAACTGAATTCATCATGAACTAAAATTTGAATAGTATGCTATTTTATTTTTTAAAAGTATACTTGTCACTTTGTTATATCTATATAATCTTTAATTATATATTTTCCCCAACTTTGCTTCCTTCACTGTTTTGCTCACTATTTGGCCAACATTGATAAGGGACAATTAACATGAAATTGTCCAGCTAGAAGACTGGAGTCTGAGGTAGAATGAGACAAAGAATGTATTCAAAAAGAATATCAAAAGAGTAAACTATCAGGACACAGAAGAAACACTGATCAGCTTCAAACTAAAAATGTGAAAACTGTTTTGAAGTTTAAATACAAATCTACTGCTCTTGACATTTCAAATCTAGGCCAAGAGCTTCTCAAGCAATAATTCTTCTCTTTTTGCTTCAGAAACTAGAAGATCCAGGGCAAGGACTTATCTATAAGGAGTGAGTTGGCTTAATGGAAAATAGCCACCAGAATATGAGGCCCAGCATATAGGACTTTAGATGATGATTTCACCAATTAATTAATGTGTGGCAAAGAGCTGTTTCCTCTCCTCTCTCATGAGGATCAGAATACCCAATGTATGAGATCACTTTATGAATTAGCAATTATGAATATAAAGTACCTTATTAAGAGCTCTAAATATATGTGTTTTCAGATGTGATTTGGTTGAATGTATGGCTGATGAGCAGCAATTTTTCTCACGCCAACAGGCTTCCATCTTTTGGAGATAATCAAATGAAGCCACGGGCTCCACAATGGTAAGAACATGTAGTTACATTAAAAGTGAAGGCAAATCATATAATTTACAAAATGTCCTGGATATTTCCAGTACCCCTGGCACCATACATAGTTATTTCAATACTACTGACTCTATTTCCTAAACTGTACTTTACATTACCATGACTATTTTGTAAATACCAATGTGTACTTCTTAATCCCCTATCTTTTCACCCAGCCCGCCAAACCCACCTCACATCTACCAACCATCAGTCTTTTCTCTATATCTATAAGTCTGTTACAATTTTGTTGATTCACTTATGCCATACACCTGAAACTAATGCAAATTATTATTTAATGTAAGCTGTAATTGAAAAATAAAATGAAATAAAAAGAATAAAATGTAAAAGAAAATGAAAGCCAGGGGAGAATTTAGAAAGTGCCAAAACTCCTGTCCCTAGAAGTCAACCATGAAGTGCACTTGTCCAATCCAATCACTAGACCTAAAAATAGGTGAGTCACTGAATGAATTTATAAAACTGAGGTGATTGCCCTACAGTTCCAAGAACACATGAAAAAAAACCTGTTTCTTTGTGAGAATGACAAGAGACTCTAATTGCTACGGATGCCACTTAGACATTATTAGGGAAATAGCTGTAAGGAAAGAGGAAACTCAGTTCACCCCCAGGTAGAGAGCCATAGCAGTTAGCTAAAAGCTTAACATTTCCTTGAAGACTTAAGATTTATCTTTTAAAAAGCCATGCAAATTTTGAGTTCTCTTCTATAACATATCTTCGGGAATTTTAAGATAAAACTAAGGTTTTAAATCACATTACTAACCAGGTCAGATTCTAGCAAACTCAGCCTTACAAATCCAAATCCACAGATGGGGTTTGATGTCCACATACTCACCACATTCCCCAGGCAATTTTCTCTATTACAGAGATATCATCCTAGAAATGAATTCTCAAAATGTGCTGCTAGTGCTGCTACAGTCATTGAATGTTACTGTGACTTCTACGAAGGGATAGGAGGAGTAGGCTGGCCAGGTTGAACCTGAGCTAGCCAAAGGATACTACATATGATTTCTACAGGGACAACTACAGTGAACACTATTGAGAGGTGCTGAATGGGCAGGGCTCCAATTTCACAGTCACATAGTACATTCAGAAGTTCCAATACATCATTTCAGATTTTAGCCCTAAAATAAGCAACATTAACCACTTACTCATATGCCCTAGTTAGAACTTGTCTCCTAAGCATCTTCTCCTCATAACTGAATGTTTTATTCAAATATTTTGGATATATTTGTTGAAGATAATTTTGTATATTTTGACCAAATTACAGTTAAATATTTAAAAGCCCAGAAATCGGTGTCATAGAGAACAGGGCTTAAATTCTGCTTCTGTCACAAGCTATCCTACCTTGGACATCTAATTTGACCTTTTTGAGCTTCAATTACCTTGGCTGTAAGGTAAGAGTGTAAAAAGAGAACATAACTTATCCGATTGTTATAAGTATTAAATAAGAAAATAACCTATACCAATTGTTCAATAAAGGTTATTTAGCACTTATAATATATCAGAAACTATTAACCCATCTTATTTCCTTATTCTTTTTGGAGGAAGTAAGCAAAAGATCAAAAGAAGTGCTATATTGTAATTGATAAAAAAAAAAAAAAACATTTTTAGACCCTTTTTCAAATTGTAGGGTTTTATCGTACTGAAGACTAGCAAATGTTTTCACTACTTTGGTAGAAATCATGCTGGCATTAATTTTCATATAGGAATTCAGATTATTCTGAAATATTTTCTTATGTTTAATTTCTTTTTAATTATCACACTGAAAGGTTGATTTAACTGGTGACTCAAGTGGTCCACAATTTTTTTGTAGACACTATTACAGATGTCTCCCACTTTTCCCTCTTTGCCTACCTCCATCACCCAACCCCTCCTTCACCACACTATTGTCTGTGTCCACCTTAGAGATGGATGTGCATAATTTTAAAAGAGACAGATGGAGTAATACAAATATATTACTTATCACTGCTTCATAGACTCAGATGAAACTGAATCCCCTGAAATATCACATCTAATAGGGACAGAAACCAGATGTAATGTGGATATTAATTTTCTCTATGACATATTATAAAAAGTTTTTATATATGCATGTTGATCTTTGTGTGTATATAAGTTTATGAATTTGGGATTAGAATATTGCAGAAATTGCTCAAATAGCAGAACAAACATGGACTCACAACTTAGGTATGAGTTCAAATCCTGGCTTTCTCATTTATCGCATGACATCATTTAACCTCTTTGGGATGGTATCCTCATGAAAAAATGGGGAAAAACAATTCCTTTCAGATTGTTCTAAAATCAGTTATATAAGCAAAATATCTCAGATATAAAAAGTTTTCCACATATGTTGCTACTAATTTAATTAGAAATCTATATGCGCTATCAAAGTATTTTCATTTCTTACTTAAATACTTTAAAGAAAATGTTTCCACTATGCATTTATCCAAGTGTGTTTTTATGTGTTCCACTTGGGAGATATCTCTGCATGAATCCTGTAAATTAAATGTAGCAGTTGCTCTCCATCCTTTCAAAGAAAGTTTAAATATAACATGTATAAAGGACTCATGGACAAGGACAATGGTGGGGAGGACTGAATGTGGGCGTTGGGTGGGCAGGAGAGAGTAACGGGGGAAAAGAGGAGACAACTGTAATTGAACAATAAAAAAAATTTAAAGAAGATTTTATAGACTTTTGCATAAACTGGAGGCACTTACAATTTTATATATTCTACGAAATTCTTCCTTGATCATGTCCATTAATTAAAATTTAATATTCTTAATTCCACTGCTTCTATTGTTAATTCTTCTGACCTTCCGATTTAAAAAACTCATGTAAATATAACTTATAATATAATAATTTATTTATTTTCAACTTCCTAAAGAGTAAACTTTTATTTGGACCAGAAATAGAAAACTGCCAAAAACCTAATTTTACACTGTTTCTAGTCTAAGTCTTAGAGATTTTATAAAATGACGACAAGCCTTATAAGCCTGGTCAGGGTGACCATAGAATATTTTGTCTATACTGAGACTCTCCTCAGATAAAAACAGAAACTATTAGTAATTACTCTGTAACAACAGAGATATACCAGGATTGTTCTGGACATTTGTGATGTGTGGTCTCATACTTCTGGGTCTTAGAGCTGATGGTCCAATCATCACAAATATTTTACCTGAACTTCTGGTTGAATCATGCTCTCTGCATAATAAAATTTTTCATATACTATACTATACTAAAAGTATTAAAGTATACTATATACATGTTTATATAGTAAATGTTAAGTTACCTTACAGTTTTTTTCATTATCTCACACTTGGGAAAAAGATTTCATTATCTCATATACAGCTATGAATAAATTTCTTTCCTTTCTAAAGAATGATAATAAAGTATCATGTAAGTCTTCATTCTTTCTATTTTACCTACCAGATCATTTTTAAAATTCCCTCTTTAAGCCTCAGGGAGATCTCTGCCATCACACTGGCAATTTGCATACCTGTTTCTGCCACAGGCCATTGCTCTTCTCAACTTTCTTTAGCTTATTAACTGCTCTGCTTAGTCAAGTATCATTACTTGTTCCATACTGCCTCAGGGCCACCATTCATTATTGGAGAAGAATCTATTGTTTTCCTAGTAATGCTAGTGAGGACATAGCTAAGATTCCCTTCTATCTGTTTGAAAAGAAATCAGCTCCATTTAAAAGCACAGCTGTGTGTTTTGAGTTGTTTCTGTATTCATCCTGTTTGCCTCACAGATTAAACACAACCATTAATTCCAGAGCTCAGCCGTGAAATCCAGCATCTATAGGCTTCTCAATAGACACCCCTCTGCCTGAAAACTCTCCCAATATTTGGGTATACTGCATGCAAATCAATTAAGCAGAAAGTGGAACACTTGTTAAAGGACAACGACTGAGAGAATTAAGGTCATGACACCACTGATTGGTCAGGCAACACTGATTGCTGTACACAGAACCACCATATTGTAGCTTAACTTCTGACTCAGTGAAGTTTATGAGAAGTTTCTAGTTAATAAGCAACAAAAGGAACCAAAAAAGTTGAAAATATTTAAATGGGATTTTTATGCATTTCATTTTGGCTTTAGACATTTTCTGAGTCTTTTAAAAATAGGTATGTTAATGTCTGGGCTGGAAATAATGATAACATGCTATCAACAATTTTTCTGCTTATGAGTGGGACTTTAAAACTCACCTTCTACTGAACTGAAAATTATAAGAAAAATTGTATAAATCATTGGTCCTTGAAAAAGGCCATCAACTTATGAAAATATTTTATGAGAAACATTACTACTATGTGGCTAGTTATGCATTTTCTCCTCAATAATAAACTAAGAATCACATAAAGAGAAGGCAAAATATATGTGTATGTACATAACGCTATTGGGCAGATTTTACAAATAAGAGAAAGAGAAAATGTAGACATTTGTTCATAACTGCTATGTCTTGATTAACTGGAAATTCTGCCAGCATTTATGAAATTTTTCAAAGTGAATGCCATTTTAGGATAAAGTAATGAACTGAATGAAGCCAATATTCAGAATATAAAAGGTCTTTTAATATTTTTTTCTAAGACATTTATTTCTTCATACTGAGTGTAGTATGGAGCTGGTAAAGAGTACTTAGCTAAAGTTATTTAAGGGCTGTGAGTTCAGAAGTTACTCAGGTATATATTCCCAATTGGCATCATACTTTATGTGTCAAATTGTAGCTTCTCAGCCGTGTTAACAAGTTTTAGAATTCTCACGTTCTGACTTCATTTTCAATGAACTGGCAACTTTAAACCAGCTTCCTGAACTCACTGCTGCTATAACACAGTTGTGTTTTTTTTTTTTTTTTTTTTAATCCGGAAGCTTTCTCTGTTCGCCTCTGTGTCTATTGTCTCCCACCCACAGAACATCTTTTTCCATCTTCATATTCATTCATGGAACAATCTAGACATATTCTACAGCCTACATATAGTTAAAAAAAATCTGCCTATAGGTTTTGTTCACACATTTGTCTCTTCTGTCACCCACACAGTGAACTCCCTTACCACGTCCTTTAAATTTCCTACCCTGCGTTTGTACCAATCTATTGCTTTTTTCTAATGTTAACATTGCTTTTCAATGTTTTAATCATTTCTCCTTTTTTTCCTTTAGCAACTTGTTTTTCTTTGTTTTTATTTTAAATTTCCTCTTCTTTATGAACCATGCTTTCAACAAATAGCTACTAAGTAATTATTCTGTGCTAGGATATTAGGCACTGGCAGTAAGAAAATGAACATTCTCTACTTTTTGTTGTATGTGTCCTTAAGGACCTCACACTGTAATGAGGAAAATAGAAAAAGATTGCTATGGGTGCCAGTGTGTTAGTTTTGGCAAGATGGGCTATATTAAATTCTACTCCTTCCAGTACAAACTAGAGCTGATGGATAAATGATAACTTTAAAAAATTTCAGGCTCACAAGAAAGAAAAACATATTCCAAAATGTCAAAACATACAAGTAATTAAAAACTGGAGGGAAGGAAGTACACAAGTTGGCAAAATGGTGTTATGAATAAGAGCTAATTATCCAGTGTTCAGGAGTTTGGGTTTTACTGGCACATGAGGTAGAAGACAGAAGTCTGAGTCTATGTAAGTCTGGAAACTGGAAATGTGACCCTATGCATAAAGCCAGGTTGCAATTTAGATGAGTTCCAGATAGTGACATTGATGAGGAGATAGTCAGATCAATCAAGCAATACCAACCACAGGTACAGATCCAAATGTAGACAGGGAATTCATCAATGAGAAAGGTAACATCAAATTCAGCAGTTAATAGCACAGAATACATAGTGCTAGGACAAATAACTGTATGAAGAAAATTCAATTTCTATTTCACACTAAAACATTTCCAATCAGTTTTAGTAAGGTATACTTAACATATAATAAACTGTACACATAGGGTGGGGCAAAAATAGGTTAAGAGCTGGAAGTACACAAAATAGTTTATTCTTGTATTATTATTTGTTATTATATAATTTTCCATACGAACAACTGTAAATCTAGTTTTGTTCCACCCTATATTAAAATGTATAATTTAATAAACTTTGAAATATGTACAGAACCATAGTCAAGATAATGAACATATTGATCAAGCCCAAAGATTCCCTTATGCTCCTTGGTTATCCATTTTACACCCCAACACTCATCCCCAGGCAAACACTGCTTTCTTTCATAATTGAAAGGATTGTGTTTTCTAAAATTTTATATAAATGGAGTAACAGATTATGTAATCTTTTTATTTTATTATTTTAATGATTTTCCCTTTTTATTTTTCCTTTGCTTGAATCTTTTTTAAAATATATTTTATTGATTATGCTATTACAGTTTCCCACTTTTTCTCCATTTTTCCCCCTCCACCATTCCCCCCTTAGCTCATATCGATGGGTCATGCATATAAGTTCTTAGGTGTCTCCATTTCCTACACTATTTTTTTTAAGAAACACATTTTATTACAAGAAATGTTAAATGGACAAAGTAATGTAATGAACCTCCACGTATCCATTATACAACTTCAATAATTATCAGTTCATGCCCAGTCTCATTTCTTTTTTTTAAATAATTTTATTGTTGTTCATTTATAGCTGTCTGTGTTTACCCCCCATTCCCCCTGCCACCCCAGCCAAACCCACCTCCCTCCCTTGCTTCCACCCCCCCTTGGTTTGTCCATGCATCCTTTATAGGTGTTCCTGAAAATCCCTCTCTCCTTTCTTAATCTACTTTCCCAAGTGGTTACATTGTTTTCAGTCTGGCTTGTTTTGAACCCTTGCCCTTAATACGTGTCTTTAAAAACTGGACAAAATAATTTTGAATAAGTAGAGAATAAAGAATAGAGAGCACATAAATAACTTTTTAAAAATTTAGCTACAGAGGTTTTCCTCATGAGAATTGCAAAAACATCCTTGTTAATCTCCTAGATTAAAATGCAGCTAGTAGAGAAACTTACCCTGGTTTTGTGTCATTTACTACACAGTGAAAAGTAAATGTTCCAAACATCTGAACTCCTAAAATTCCATAAAGAAGCAGAAAGAAAAGTAGAAAAATTGAAACACTCCATATTTGTTCTCCTGATCGCCTAGGGGGAAAAAAACAGGTAAAATCAGTAAAACAAGAAAAAAAAAAGTCATAAACTTTCCCCCTTAACTCATGTAAAAGCAGTCCTTACTTTAAAATATTTGTAATTCTGGTCCTTGGTAGTTCAAATCGGAAATAAATTCGGAATGCTCGGATCATGATTAGTGGCCTTGGGATCCGCAACATGCCCCAAGGTGACATCTGATCAACTATATCAGCAATTTCAAATACCTGTAAATTTAACAAGTTTAGACTTTCTGTTAGCGTGGATTGTAGAAATGGCATATACAGACATCATCAGGAGCTTCATCCTGCCCTGTGAATTTTGCCTTATATTATTTTTGACTTAAATCAATTTTCTTTTGAGTACATTTTGAAGCTATAGTTCTCTTAAGAGAAACAAATACATAAACTAATGAAAGTACCATTAATCTTCTTTATTTCTGTATTCTAAGTACCAGCTTAGAATACAGAAAAAGTGTGCAAAGTGATTAGTGATTAGTTCCTCACTAATCATGTTCTTTGGCGGAACTTTTTGAATATGTAGAAACTGAAGTAATGGAGACAAGTTTAGAAATATGAAAAATGTGGAAAGGAATTATACCATTTACTAAGAGGCAAAGTACTAATTAGAAAATGTTTGTCAGTTGTACAATAGCTATTAAATGAAAAAAGAAGAAATTACTATGCAGGATAATTTAGGCAGTTGTATAAGTGAGCTTTATAAAAATAAAGCCACCAATAAGCACTATGATAAGTACGCAGAATTAACTGTGGATTTCTTTTATTGTGAATGTTTTCATTAAGAATATAGTAACTTTACTTGAATTAAATGCAAAATTAAGACTCATTGAATGCATGAAATGAATTCTACCATTTTCAAACACAATTCCTCCTTTAGACCTTTTTAATATGGGGTCCTCATTTCTCATAGTAAGGTATTTTACATTTGAAATATAGTATTTTGTGTAGACTAGTACGTATCTCAAAGTATCTATATATATTTTTAGCTGTTTTTAGTGAAGATTCAGTCACATAAAAGACTGGAATTTTAGTTTTTTAGTTCAATTGTTTTATTCCATAAATGCTGAAATCTCACCCATATTCTTTCCTTTATTTCAATGAATATATTTTTATATCTCAATAAAAAATAATTTCCTATTTTACTGACTTTCATTTCTGCTTGAGAAATAATTTACAAATGTGACTGACAATCATTAAAATATTAGGTTTTTATTAAACATTTAAAATAACAGAATGTTGTAGAAAAGTACACAGTGATAAATTATATATTATTTAATATATCTAGTTAGATTTTCAACATAAATTTTGGAAAATATCCCCTTGTAATTTAAAAGTTTTCAATTACCTGCAACACCAATGAAACCCAAAGGCAAAAGACCATAAATCCATCAAAAACACACCAACGATCTTTCACGTAGGAACTATCCCCCTAAAAATAAATATTACATAGCATTATCAGGCAATAGGAATAATTTCAAACAGTATCTGTACAAGGAATGGTCAAGCATTAATACAGTAAAAGCTGTCCACAGTTTTTTTTTTATATTATAAAAACACAGACTTTCAAAAGGAACACTTTTAGCACTTAAATGGCATTATATATGAGGAAAGTAATTTGTAAAACACAAGTTACTAAAGAAATCTGCATAAAGAATTTTAAATGTATGCAAAGGAAAAAATCACTACTTTTTCTTCACGCAAATTCTACCACTTAATGAATCAAAGGCCATTCTACTCAATAGGCAGCTTTGTCCTGAACTGTCTTCCTGGAGAACCAAGAGCACACAGTGGTCAGTGTGAAGGCCTGCACACTTGTGGGATCAACCACTGTAAGTGGGACATTAACCAGAAGTTCACCTCAAGCTAAATTAAAAGTGCAGAAGAAGAAATTTGTCTTTATTTTCAAAGAAAACATATAATGACTTTTTCTTTCATTGGGATTATACGTGTAAAAGAAAAATAAAGTAGACATACTGCTTTAATTTTTTTTATCCTCACCCGGGAACACTGTTTTTCATTGTTTTTAGAGAGAGAGGGGTATCAATGCAAGAGAAGAATCAACTGGTTGCCTCACAAATGCACAAGTACTGGGGATGACTGGCATGTGTTTGGACCACAGGTCACACGTGCCCCCGCTGGGACCAGGGACTGAAGCCACAGTCTAGGTATGTGCTCTGCCAGAGAATCAAATCCACAACCTTTCAGTTCCAAGAAAATGCTCCAACCAACTGAGCCACACTAACCAGGGCCTACTTTCTTTTTTTGTAGTAGTGAATCTACTTGGATTGCATATTATAAAATGAACATTTTAGAAAAATTGTCCCTTGGAATAAAAAAATGGAAAACCCCATGAAGTTAGAATTGAAAGCTTTAAATAGAAAGGCCTTTGCTTTCTTAGGACAACCCTATTAAGTCACAATTTCTTCAATAATCTATGAAACTCTTTTCTGAATTCGGTCACATCTATCATTACTGCTCTGACTGAGCCTGTATTTGAAATAAAAATGGGAACATAATACCAAGATTTTCAATAAATAGTAAAATATATTTTAGGATATTTAGGAAAATAATTTTCAGAACCTTCCACCCTTAAGTTAATCAAATAGGTTAATCAAAGTTTCCTTGAGAAGTTTACAGAAATATTTTGTTGTTTGCAAAACTAATGGTATGATTAACCACAAATGAAAGTTAGCTGAGCAAGATATGAAGTATAAACTCAACTAGAGAACACTGTAACCACCTACTTTACATAAGAGGATGCATAATGACTAGTGAAACATACGTATACACTAATTTTATGTACAAAAACAGATATTCACACAACCAGCTAATATAAAGTCAAAATAACTTATAATAAAGCTAAAAACATGGTGTGATGAGATAAGAAGATTAATTCAATGTAAATTTTAGGGAAAACAATGCCAGTTCCCAAATGAATGAAGGAATAATTTTTTCAGTGCCAAGAGAATTAACCAAATGTGTTATGTATTAAGACACAAAACAGACATGAAAGCAAACTCAGAGACTTGGGGTTTGGATAACAAGGACAATGACACTATTAAATTACCTGCTATGATCATTATGTGATATTTTAAACCTGATAAAGAGAAAATCTACATCTCAGGATCTACAAGTTATATATACACAAGCACACATATTAAATATAGACAAAATAATGACAGATTATAGTTGTCTTCATACCTTCACAAGATATCTTTTCCCACAAGCATCATATTTGCCTTGTATATTACACAATTAACTGAAAATATAAATTATAAACTAGATATAATTTTATCTAAGCCTAATTTTGATTAATATCCAAAAATAATGGAATACAAATTAAAGTTGTGCTTTGAATATTCCCTTGGATTGCTTAAAAATAAAACAATTTTTAAAATTTCTGTATTCTTTCATTTACTCCATGCACAGAACATCTCTATTAGCGAAGCCGTGTTTAAGGTGGTGGTGATACTGGAGTGGAAAAACAAATACTCTTGTCCTATTGTAACTTACATTCACAGTTAACTTTTAAAAATGTGAAATATACAGTAAATGTTGATAAGTGTTACATAGAAAAATAAAAGTGTACATTTTCAAATTGACTTTTATTAAACAATATGTTCTTGTATGTTAGGCAAAAAGAGAAATACCATTTGATCTTTATTTTAAGAACTAGGCATAGTTGTGATTGTTTATAAATGTTAACTCTTATCTATCCTATACCTACCTATGGAAAAAAAGTACGTGTCTATTCCTTTTACTTTCAATCCAGCCCCAGAGATTTCCCTGCTTTGCTTTTCCCCGCCTCCCTAATCTATCACCAATGGATTCCATGTAACCACCTTACGTCTTCCCCTTTGGTTCTGATGTGTAAAATAAGTGGTAAAATTGCCATTTTCTGAAGCATTTTCTCAACCCTTTGAGATTTTGCTTCCTGACAATTGTTGCAGTTTGGCTCAAATAAACTCATAAAAATTCTTTAAAAAATACAGAGAAATCCAAAGACAAAAGCCAAGATTTTATGGGATTCAGTAGAAAACTGTTTTAAAATAGGAACAAATAGTAGTAAATCTTAGGAAGGAAAAATAATAATAATAATTATAGATCATTGTGGTCACAGATACCCAAACAGAATGAGTTTATATGGTATTTTCCTCAAAGGTATCATTCTTCTATTTCTTTTTTGTGATTGAAAATGTTATATAACTCTCACTGCAATTAACCTCTTTTATTGCTTGTAATTTGCTTTAGTAATGAATTATAGTCAATAAAACAGAGAGGATGGAAGCTTCCATTAGATTGAGGATTATTTAAAATGTAAAAAGTGTGCCCTGGCTGGTGTGGTTCAGTGGATTGAGCACTGGCCTGTAAACCAAAGGGTCGCTGGTTTGATCCGCAGTCAGGGCACATGCCTGGGTTGCAGGCCAGGTCCCCAACAAGGGACACATGAGAGGCAACTGCACATTGATGTTTCTCTCCCTCTCTTTCTCCCTCCCTCCTCCTCTCTAAAGTAAATAAATAAAATCTTTTTAATAAAACTTGGCTCTTAACAAAAATAAAAATAAAATAAAATGTAAAAAGTGAGGAAAAACAGTGATATTTTCTTAGGCGGGGGATGAAAGTGGCCAAGAGAGACATAGTTTTCACAGTATATCCACATTTTTCTCTTTTGATTAATGTTCATGTGCTATATTCTTAAAAATAGATTTTCAAAATTAAATTTTTGAAAAGTTAAACATTTTAGATTTCACAAAAATCATTTTGTTAGTTGGCACAAATAAAATCAAATTTGAAAAATTTGGGCCTAACAAATTCAAAATGTAAAACAATCAATGACAACATTAGTTGGCTGAATTTTTGCTTCTTATTTAGTAAACAAATCTGTTTGCTAAGGAAATCAATGTTGCAAAGTTGACGCAAAGTGTATTTTGAACAATATAAAAAGATGGATTATTTTAAAACATTTTAGACCCCACGATGGCAATCCTGAATAAAACAAAAGTGTGCCAGCACATTCTACTTTCAAATGACCTCATATTATAAAAACTGGCTAAACAAAACTTCTGCTGCACAACATAGAAAGTATTTTTGAGTTAGGAAGTAATTTTAATTGCTTTGTTCCTAGTGCTTTCTGCTTTAGATTTTTGAGATATTCATACTGGCATTTACCTGTAGCCAAGCCAATAAGACCACCACACGCTGGGTGGTATGTAATGGTCAAAGAGAATTGTCTTCTTTTTACTTTTCTTTTTTTTTTTTTT